>CAKNYM010051572.1:202431-213490 GCA_932195095.1 Andricus curvator | reverse complement strand
AAAACTGTGAGGCAAAGAAGAACGAGAAGTGCACATACAGTGTAATAAGCAAATTATTTGACTCAATTTTCGATGTGAGAGGCGAGGGGACTCATACTAAAAAATCACCCCGATTTATAAATTTCATTTCATTTTAAATTTCGTTAAAGCCAAAAATAACAGTTTTAAGAACAAACGATAAAAAGAACAATTAAATAAGTCCGCAATAGACGGTACGTCGTGATCGTCGCGCCTAGCTGCACTGCGACGCAGAAACCGCGCGCAAGAAGTGTTATATATCTCCACCAATTTCTTTCGCCCCACTATCGACCATGGCTCATTTTGAAGGGAGAAAGTCAAACTTTCTTTTAAACATAATTTTGAAAAAAAATTAACGGCCGCACTTGGAGAAAAACTCAAAAATATATTTTAAATTAAAAAATGAAGCTCAACTAATTTTTTTTATTTAAAATGATTGCATTCAGCGTAAAGCTGTTGAAAAAACGTTTCCAAAACCCTCATAAAAAAGTTAATTTAGATAACTTTTGTACAAGTTATGGTCAATTGAGTATCAGCGTACGCGGTAAAAGGTTGAAAATTCGAGCCCCTGTATGCTGACAACCCGACGTACTAGAGACGTTCTCTTAGGGGAATTAAAAGATGTTCACTAGGGCAATCATTTCGCGGACTTTCAAGAAAAGCGGAGACAACAAGTTTTTAGGCGGGTACACTTGACGAATTTTGCCCCATATGCTATGTGCTCCAAGACTACCCAGATAGCAAAGTGCGCACGTGCGTCGCACCACGTGCGGATTTTCTCGCACGACGTTCGCGCAGGGGATGACACAGCTGCGTCCTCATAGGCGTGACAGGTGTGTCGCACGTCGTGAGGGTCGCACGTCATGCGTGCCGGTGAGGGTATGGTGCGTGCACACATTTAGGATTTTTAGAGGGCACAGAAAATATTTGCATTGATATTTTTGAATAAAGAGCCGGTAATTTATCATGAAGGTATTTTTTATTATGGGCGGAAGGAATATTTATACATTTTAGTTGCGCATTAGCAATTCAGTTTCCGCATGTTTGTATCAACAATAATAAATATTTTTCGCTGCAACTACAAGCTATAGGCACATAAAACTGACAGAAAACATAAAGACGTAGGTAAAAAGTATGTTTTTCGTTTAAATAATAAAAAAAATGATGACCTAAAACAAAAATTACCTTTTTTTAATTATTTAAACCAAAAATAAACTGTTTATAACCGTTTTCACGTCTCTTATTAAAGATTCAGCGAAAGATATTTATTATTTTGGGCACAAACATGCAAATATCGTAAGCAAAAAATGCCCTTAACGATACTAACATTAAAACGCACGTATTTACATAAATGTAATATTTAATATCACAAACTTCAGGATCTGATACTTTTGCGAGATTAGCACGTTTGTGTCCACAATAAGAAATATTTTTCGCTGAAACTTTCAGAAATTGTATGAAACATAACAAAAACGGTAAATAGCCTATTTTCTGTTTGAATAATAAGAGAGAAGCAAGATTGAACCGAAATTAACTGTTTTTAATTATTCGAAACAGAAATAGGCTATTTATATCCACATGTAAAAAAGCCGATAACGCCGAAAAGGAGAATAAAACAAAATATTAATAAACACGCGCACGACTCGACACAAATCGAAAGGAACGGGGGGCCGCAGAGTCACTAAACATAAAAATGCTATCGCAATAATAAAATTTGCGATCGAGAACCGACACGTTTTCTCGCTAAAAACTCGCAAAACAAAACCGTGCCAAACCGACAACGGAAGTCTACAACAGCTGTTACGGCGCGTCGGGCGATTACCGTTCGACCGACGCGACGGGGTCTGCGTCGTATATTATTCAGCTAATGCGCGCAGTTTTTGAATATAGCTCCTCTTGTTTCTACTTCAAAATAATAAAAAATGAATACAATACGATTGAAAATTAAAGATGCATTTTTTAAATTTCTGAACAAATTGACAAAAGGCTAATTGCAATTATTTGTATAGTCGATTAAAGTTGGAAATTATAGTTTTAAAATAAATAAAATGCATATTGTACGTTGAAACTATACAACCATGAATTCAATAATTCTTACTAATTTCCTAATTTATTCTTATTATAAAATCGGGAATGTTTCAATTTTTGTAAATAAACAATTTTTACAATATCAATTAATTCAATCTTCAATTATAATAATTATCAATATTTAAAAAAATTTTATTACAATAATGATAGTCTACTATACTACTATTATAAAAAAATGTGCTTATTACTTATATATCTTGTATATAATGACCCGCACAAAGTGCGACACACATGCGCCGCACATCGTGCCTATCACAAAGTGCGTCGCACATCGTGCCTATCACAAAGTGCGTCGCATATGCCTCGCACGTACGTGCCCCTCACAAAGTGCGACCCATATGCCTCGCACCCAGCACGCACCGCGTGCCCCGCATGCCGTGCGAGTAACGTGCCCCGCACGTTTGCTATCTGGGTACTTGACCCGATTCCACCATCTCTCGAACAAAATGACAGAGCAACAATTAGTTGTTTTCTCTAATCCCAGGATATGACTGCGTTGTTCATCATAAATGTATATCCGGTGAAGGAAAGCCTGTCATCTATGGATCCTCCTCAATCTGCGTCCACGTAGTCCATCAAAGAACTCTCCTCGTGCCCGTAGAAAATCCCAAATTCGTCAGTGCTTTCCAAATATTGAAGTACTCTCTTCGCTGCGTTCCAATGAGTCCTGTTAAAGCAATCATTGAATTGACTCGATCGTTTCATCCTGGTTCTGCTTCTTGTTGACGATGTACTGCAGAATTTCTTCCAGCCCTTTTGGCTCTTCCATAAAAACCTCTTCCTCCAACTCGCCGTTGAGGTACGCCGTCGCCACATCATACTGTCGAATGTGGATTCCTCTTTGCATTGCGAGTGCGATCGTTACTCATATACACTACCATCGGAAATTGTCGGTACGATCAGCGAAAGTACTATTAAAAATCACTGCTGACCTTGGCACCTCCAAGAGCGCCGATGATTAAGACGATTAGCTTAATAGAATATTCCGGGTATAGCCGTCGCAACTCCCTTATAAGGTACCTCTCTTTCTTTTCTTTCTCCTTGGCTATGACGTTTTTGTCAGCTGGTGCCGAAAATTCGATAACGAACGTGGTTCGTTTCTCGAAGTCATGGAGAATTATGCAAGGCCTCGAGTGCGCAACAGAAACAATTGTCGAGAATATGAAGTTCCAGTATATGCGGCACCTCTCATTTCCGACAATTGACTCTACTTCCCTAGGAGCGTTTAGCAGAGCGGTATTTGGGCTAATGCCGTAAGAGTGACAGAGATAGTAATAAAGCACTCTTAGTGCCGCATTGTGCCTTTGGATGTAGGTCGTTTCCGCATGATTTGGACAACTAGATTAGTATATGTCCTAGATGCTCGGGGTGTGCATGACACGCTCTGCAGCTATCATCGGGAATGTCTTGGTTCAAAATGTGGCGATGGTATGCTAGAGTGGAAATGACACCATCTTGACATGCCAAAATGAAACCCTCCGTGCCCGACTTCAATCCGGGTGATTTAAGGAAAGCAAACGTTAGCTCATACGACATCGACTTATCTTCCACAATTCTGTGGAAGATGCCGTGCATCCACTTGTCGAGGAGCTGTTCGCGGAAGTTTGTCTCCTGTGCTTTCTTAATCCGGGCCTTCAGGAGCGAGTACTCAACATGGATAAGATTTGATGCATTTTGCTCACCCCTGATATTGAAGTCAAGGCCGAGTGTTTCAGCAGCCTCCTCCGCTGCTTTGTACAGAAACGCCCCTTTGCCCGCTTCTTCGTGTTTCTTGACCATTTTAAGAAGAGGGCCTTGTCCATTTGCGACTATATGTGCTGTACCCAGAATAATCCTGTTGTGAAGACACTCAAAATTCAGTATTCCGCGACCACCTTGACGGCGTGAGATGTAAAGTCGCGGAACAAAAGACTCAAGATGCATGCTTTTGTTCATGTGCATAACCTTTCGGGACCCGATATCGAGGGATCTGAGCTCGTCCTTCGTCCATGGAACCACTCCAAATGAATAGAGTACTACTGGGAGGGCAAGCATGTTCGTCGCAGATACTTTGTTCCTCGCCGACAGTTCGGAAGACCATATCCGTCGGATGAGACGTTTGTATCTGCATCGGAGAGTATCCTTTATAGATGTCACGTCCTGAATGCGGCTCTGTGGCACGCCGAGGTATGTATAGGTCTCTCCAGCGTCAAGGTGTCGTATAGCGCTTCTGTCGACGAGCTCAGGATCTTCGGGGATGCCATTAATTTTTCCTTTCTTCAAACAAATCTTGGCGCCTTTCTCTAACCCGAACTCCATTCCAATCTCTTGAGTGTACTCTTTGACAATATCTAGAGCTAGATGTAGTTCCTCTTGATTTTTAGCATAGATCGTAAGATCATCCATGTAAAATACATGAGTGACCTTATGCTTTCGATTTTCAAGTTTGCCGCAGAGGTACCCTTCGAAATGTCGAAATGCGAGAGATAGTGGTAATAATGTGAGGCAAAAGAGGAGAAGGCTCATGGTGTCGCCCTGAAACACACCTCTCTGAAAGGTGACACTGTTAGTGATCACACGATGTTTTCCAGATGAGGTAGTAAATCTGGTTTTCCAAAGCGGCATTAATCTCTCTATGCACCTCACGATGTGTGGATGAACCTTTAAGCTTTCCAACAGACAGATGATAAGTCTGTAGGAGGTTGAATCGAAAGCTTTCCGGTAATCAATCCAGGCCATCGATAGGAATCGCTGATAGGATGCTGCGTCTTTACAAACACATCTATCGATGAGCAGGTTCTCCCGACATCCTGCTACGCCTTTCTTTGAGCCACGTTGTTCATACATCTTTCGCCACACAGGTCCAATTGTCCGAACACTCATATCATTTAGGATAGCTGTGAAGATCTTATACAGTGTGTTTAGACAAGTTATTGGCCTGTATTTCTTTGGTCAGCTAAGTTGCCCGTCTTCGGCAAGAGCACTGTTCGTCCTTCCACCAACCACTCCGGAATAGGCTCTTCCGGCTTTAGATATGAGGTGAAAATGCGGGCCAGATGCTGGTGGGTTGAAGGAAACTTCTTCCACCAGAAGGTCTTGATACTATCTGGTTCCGGAGCGGAATAGTTCTTCATGCCTCTTAATATGTTTTTCACCTCCTCGGTAGTGATAGGTGGGCATTCCTCCTCAGGTGTTATGAGGGCACTGCACAGCTCCTTGAAGCTATTTATATTGTTTGAGTTTTCTTTCAGTGGATGCTGGACTTCGTAAACTTCTCTCCAAAATGCCTCGACCTCCTCTGGTGTCGGCGGGTGGACGACAGTAACTGGAGGGTCTTGGAAGAGTCGAGATGGGTCAGACAAAAACTGTTGATTTTCTCTGACCCACCTCTCTCTCCGCTCTAGACTTCTCCTAGCGTTAGAGAGTACTCGTATTTTGTCAACAATATGCTGCCTGATGGTCAGTAGCTTTGAATTGTGGAGTGTGTGATGACGGATCCGTGGTTCGCGCGCGAACTGTCGAACCTTGGCACTGAAAGTCCTGCCAGATGTTATGTAATCAATCACACATTGAATGCAGGACGCGTACTGCCTTGCCCAGCCTATCTTTGTGCTAAGTTGATGCATTCGTCTTTTGGTCTTATGATCAACCGTTGGTTTTGTTTTACGGTTTGCATCTGCCAAAGCTCTCGCTGCATTATTCCCACTACAATTGATAGTCCAGAGGTCGGATTTTTCGGAAAAATCTCCACAGAGCTCGTCATCCAATTCAGCTTCCTCTTCCTCTATTGGATGCCTGCTCGCGGTTGATCTCAGTGTCGCCTCTCTTCCTCTGTTGCCGGCTTGTTCTGGCTGCGGTTGAGTAGGCGCTGCGCTTTTATAACCCCTTTTCGGGAGTTCCTCGGCACGGTTTCGCAGACGTTTATGCGAAAAATGCGAGAGCTCTGGGTGTTTCTCGCACCACAGAGTATGCAGTCGCGCCATGTAACCTCTTCGATAGCACTCCAGCAGGTCGTCCCTGAGTCGATCCGTCCACTTAAAAGTAATGAGATTCTGCCGGTCAATCGCATTGACTCCGTATTGATTGGCTCCCCCAACTCTAGGGTACTCGGCATTGTTGTTCGACCCATTGTCGGGAGCCCTGCGCGTTCTATTGTTTTGAACCGCAATTACTACAACTATGTTTGGTGTTGCCATTGTTGTTCCCACGAGCAGCTAGGGAAAAGGGTTCGTCCATCCTTGTAGAGCCCCGCATGCAAGGATAAGGCTGCGTACTCTGAGAGGTCGCCCAGTATCCCAGATTCACCGTTTGAGACACCTCACCCAGGTGCCATTCAGCTTTCGGCACGTTTGTTACGCCTCCGCTTAGGGGTTATTCCTTCGGGACCATCCCTGGACAATTGTCCGCGACTGCTTATTAATTATTGTAACCATATTCAGCCATAATCCGCAATCCGAGGACGCGTTCGTCCCTATTTATACAAGGTGTCCCTTGAGTTATCCTTATTCCAGTACGGATGGATAGAAAAAAATAGGTAAAAAGTCCGAAACAATTTTTGGGTGGAAAAATAGAAAAATTGCTAGACTCAATAAAGCAGTTGGTCCCACTCATTTTTTGATCAACCTAATGCTCTACAGAATGCCGTTCTAATGGGTTTACACGAATTCAAGCGCATTGGGATGAAATTACATTGTGCGGATTGAATGCATATAAATTCATCTGAATGCCTGATCAAGGTCACATAAAAAAATGAAAAAGTGCATGCTTTGACACGCTAACCAGCAATCCCTCGCGTATCAGTCCAGAACACCCCCACTGGGCTACAAGACTATTTCTTGAACAGTTACAACGGATCCTTTGGGCCCCGCACGTTGGTTCCCCTATTACGAATTAAACTGAATAAATCAACATTTGATGAAATTCGCTGTCACGAATTGGGGCGAATTGGAGTGTGGCTTTCACTCTCCCGAATTATGAAAAATTGACTGTCTTAAACATTATTCGCGCTGACGAATTCAGGCGAATTTTAGTTTGACTTCAAATCTCGCGAATTAAAATGAATTGCCTGACACTGAAATTAACTCGTGCTGACGCATTCAAATGAATTGGATCCCCTAGAGATGTTTTGCCGAATCCGGGCGAATAGAAGATTTGAAGATTAAATTACTTATTTTCGAATTTATACGAACTCACAAACTGGTCCAATTCGTGTTTGCCGTGAAGCGAAATTCACGGGGGGTTCTAGCGTATTTTTCTAAATTCGTCCCAATTAGGTTATTTTTACTGGGATGAACGAGAGAAAAGGGAAAGTAGCTATGGGGCCTACAACAAACACGAAGTCAATACAAAGCGTGTGCCCCCAGAGGCTGTCTTGATCGGACCAGCAGAGGGAAAAAAGAAAGCGGATGCAGTGAAAAATGCTCACAGTATGTTGAAGCCTGAAGAGATGGAGGTCCACATCAAGTCGATTTGGGACACACCCAGCGAACACTTATATAACTGCGATGTAACAGTTCTAGAGCAGAAAAGAACAGGTTCTGTAACTTGTTAAGAACAGGGTTAGACCATGGTCCGAGTAATGTCGTCCCTAAATGGATGTAGCAGTTCTGTAACGCTGTTACAGAACCATGTTCTATCAGAGATCTGTAACAATTCTGGAACACCGTTACATGTAAAAAAATATTTTCAGAACAATTTAGGAACAGGGTTACAGAGTAACCATGTTCTGTAATAGTCCCGTCACACATATGTAACAATGTTACGATGTAAATTTGTTCTGTGATCGTTCTGTAACAATTCTGGAATAGCGTTATATGTCAAAAAATATTTTTACACCAATTTAGGAACAGGCTTACAGAGTAACATTGTTCTGTAATAATGCCGTAACACATATGTAACAGTGTTACGATGTAAATTTGTTCCGTTGTCGTTCTGTAACAATTCCATAACAGTGTTACAAGGATATGTCATTGTTATATAACAAATATGGAACTCAAATACGTAAGAAATATGGAACTAAAATACGTAACAAATATGTAATAATAAATAATATAATTATAATAAATAATATATAATAAAAATAGTATTAAACCAGCAAGGGTTTATATACCTACCAACAAAATTCCCTAACTTATACGACTTGCTAGTCGAACTATGCAAAGGCGTCTGCCGACCCTCCAATTATAGACGTTGCAAATAATTTCACTTGTGTCTGACTTCTACGGTGAGCCACCCACCGGGAACCTGCCGGTACTAAGTCAGCGATGTACGTCAAGTACCTCCTTTACAAGAAGATATCGACAATTGTGATTTTATATTTATTTATTATAATTCTATATTAACAATTTCCAACACTTTTTTCAACAGAAAACTCGTTTTTCCATTTGTCGAAAATTGAAAGCATTCGAAAAAGTGAGTTTTCTATTGAAACCGTGGTCATCAAATTTTATATAGACAATATTTGTTAACTTTCCACTCTTTTATACCTTTTTTGGTTGAAATAATAGCTATTCCATGTTTCGTTGAGAATTAATTTTTTTTTGAAAAATCTTATTTTCAGGTAAAAATTAAACTGTTTTGTAGCAAATTCGTCTTTAAATTCAAAATTTACCAGTATTCATGGGAACAGTTAAGATCTCCAGATATGAAAAAAATATTAGCATCAATAAAAATATTTATTTGTATATTCATGAAATTTCAAATGATTTTTACATATTTCAATGGATTTTTACGATTTTCAAATCGAAATAGTAGAAAATTTTAGAGAATGAAAGAAATTTTATTCTAAGGGGTTTGTATGGATTTCAACAATTTGAAGAGATATGAAGAGCATACAAAAATTGCAAAGGATTTGAAAGATTTGAAGTTATTATTGAAGGAATTTTTTGAGAGGAAATAATTTTAATTATGAGAACGATTTAAACCAAATAAAAATTAGTATCTGAACCAATTTGATGTTTTTGGGCTTTTTTATATCGCCGTGAATGTATTTTCGACCTAAGTACATCCGGGTAAAAAAAAATCATTAATGGCAGAAAGCAGTAAAAAATTATTTAACATTATTTAATAACTATACAGTTAAAAAAAATAAAAATATGATTTTTTTTCCAATTTATTATATTATATATATTCTTTTCCCTAACCCCCTTTTTTGAGCTCATTTTGTGCTACAATCCCTAATATAATAATATTTCTTTTAATAACATTCTGATGAGTATGATTCGATTAGTTGACTACGCTGTACACATTTAAAAAAAAGTTATTTTCGTTTTTTACATGAAAATTAGTTTTAACTGCTATTTGCTTGATGACTTTAAATTGGAACATTATCATTTTTTTTATTTACTTGATTTATTGTGTTTTTCAGCTACATTTATCTTTAATAATAGTATATTTAAGCTGTGTGGTGGGCCCACATTGGTAGTAAATATCCACCTAGAAACACTACCCGAATCGGGTAGTAAGGCAATGAACTTTCGAGTTCGAACTGCTAATCAATGTATGTATGTATATTTAAGCTGCAAAAATGTAAATTGTAAAAAGTATAAATATAAATAATATTTATCAATGTATAAATATATATTATATGATGTTAATATAAATTTAACTACTATAAGTGCAAATATTTTCATTTTTATGTACTATGGAAAAAATACTATTTTTGAAATTACGATAATCATGTAATCGATAACCAAGGAAAATTCAATATGCCAGCCACTTGACTCTTGAGTCTTTATTGAAATTATTCTGAGGCATTGCAAAAATATATATAATAATAGATACAAGCTAGTGTTTTTGTAATAAAAATAAGTTTCTACGGTATGAACTAATGCGATTTTTGGTTTTTCGTAATTATATATATCATATATTGCGTTATTTAAATTTATGTAAAAGTTTGTTCGAATTTTGATAAAACGTTCGATATGTAAAACTAATGCGAAGCATTGATTAAATTCCTTTCTTATATTTTATAACAAATTCTCATAAAAGTTTAAAAATATTTCCTACAATACGTTTCGTATTAAACTGTACACATTATTTTCATTAAACCACTCGTCTATTATGTTTCAAAAGATAAATTTTATAAATGTTACGGAACGATTGTGAATCATTTAAGTATAAGTGTTCAATAACAACCTAGACACTCTCATGACGTAACAATTATATTAGTCTGCTAGATATCTGCTATATTTTGAAATTATTAAAGTGCGACAGCAATACATTGTAACGCCATCTCATAAAGGTTATGTTACGTAGCTACATAACGAGTATAAAACAATTATAGTACACATGTTCTGTAACACGTGTTACATTCTAGTGACATAGCAGTTCTATCACTCTGTGGTATATCAGTTACATTACAGAATTCCAGAACTGTTACGTATCCTTATAGTAACAGTGTTGCAGAACAGTGTGACCTTTATGTTCTGTTTCTGTAACACGTGTGCCATTCTAGTGACATAACAGTTCTATCACTCTGTTCTATATTAGTTACATTAGAGAATTCCATAATTGTTACATATCCCTACAGTAACAGCGTTACAGAACAGTGTGACCTTTATGTTCCGTTTCTGGAACACGTGTGACATTCTAGTGACATAAAAGTTCTATCACTCCGTTCTATATCAGTTACATTACAGAAGGCATCCTTATAGTAACAGTGTTACAGAACAGTGTGAGCTTTATGTTCTGTTTCTGTAACACGCGTGCCATTCTAGTGACATAACAGTTCCATCACTCTGTTCTGTATCAGTTACATATCCTTACAGTAACAGCGTTACAGAACAGTGTGACTTTCATGTTCCGTTTCTGGAATACGTGTGACATTCTAGTGACATAACAGGTCTATCACTGTTCTATATCAGTTACATCACAGAATTCCAGAACTGTTACGTATCCTTATAGTAACAGTGTTACAGAACAGTGTGACCTTTATGTTCTGTTTCTGTAACACGTGTGCCATTCTAGTGACATA
>CAKNYM010051572.1:139287-202421 GCA_932195095.1 Andricus curvator | reverse complement strand
TTGCAGAATTCCAGAGCTGTTACGTATCCTTATAGTAACAGTGTTACGGAACAATGTGACCTTTATGTTCTGTTTCTGTAACACTTGTGCAATTCTAGTGACATAACAGTTCTATCACTCTGTTCTATATTAGTTAAATTATAGAATTCCAAAACTTTTACATACCCCTACAGTAACAGCGTTTCAGAACAGTGTGACCTTTATGTTCCGTTCCTGGATCACGTGCGACATCCTAGTGACATAACAGTTGTATCACTCTGTGATATATCAGTTACATTACAAAATTTCAGAACTGTTACATATACTTACAGGAACAGCGTTACAGAACAGTGTGACCTTTATGTTCTGTAATCGTTGTGGCACAAGATTCTAATAATGTTATGTATAAATTTTCCCTTTTTGTTATGTAACATTTACAGAACGTGTCCGCTGGGCATGGACAGGAGATGTCTTGGTTGAACACTTGGCCGTAAAACTGGACTGAGCCGCCCACATTAAGATCAAGTGGGTGAATTGTCCGATGTCATGGCTATGGCCATATTGCGGTGAATTTCCGAACAAAAAATGAAAGGAATTCCTGCTGGAAGTGCGGCGATGAGGACCTCCAGGCCTCTGCATGCACAAAGAGGCCCCATTGCTACATTTGCATAGAGCCAAATAATGGCTACAGCTCCTAAAACGAGGCGGAACACCTCGCGAGTTTGTCTAGGTTAAAGGCAGAGTGCATTTTCGACCAACCAATGATCCTAATAGACAGGACATGCAACTCATCTATGCCGATAAGAGCTAGGAACCGGAATCAGAATCCCATGTACTGGTGGTCTGAAGAGATAGGTCAACTACGGAGACAGGCTTTCGCACGGCACAGAAAGGCTTAGTAAAAAAGGGCGCGAGGCAATAATGAAGTGGCAGACGAGCAGTACCTGACGGCCTATAAAGCGTGGACGAAGGCCATTAAGATCAGCAAGAGGCGGAGGTGTAACACCGTCCTCGATGAGGCCGAAAGGGATGTGCGGGAACTCGGGTGTCAAATAGTAACTCGTCGTTTCGGAGGTAAAGCTCCGGAACCCCCGTGTGAACCTGAAGCCATGGAACAGATCCTGGGCACGCCTTTCCCTGATCACCCGCAGACGTAACAAGCAGTTACTTCTGACAGCAATGGACTTACCCGTACCGTACAGAGGCTGGTTGTGCCACACAAGGGGAAGGGCCCTATACTCATAGTTTCGTCTTCTAGGCCACTATGCATGCTTGACAACGTACACAGAATTTATGAGAAGATATTGAGGGCGAGGCTGCGCACAATTATTGGAGAGGCAGGATTTTTATCGAAGAGACTGCATGAATTCTGGACGAAATGCTTTATGGTTGGAGCTATGCAGCAGGTGGTTGTAGAGATGCAGAAAAATTGGCAAGAAAGCTACAGTACGCACGATTCGTGCATTATGTTTGCAATACTCGATGCGAAAAAGGCCTTTAATACAGCGAGGTAGGGGAGGGCATTATCGACACTCTCGAGTTCAGCTTTAGGTCGCCGGTATACTTCCGCTGGTTGGTCAGCGTCTACCTGTCCAGTAAAGGAGAAGTGTCACCAAAGGGTGGCACAGGGGTCAGCACATGGGACGTCTGGGAGGTCATGTATTACGGTATTCTACGGATTAAACTTCCATGGTGAGCCAAGTTGGTTAGGTTTGGCGATGATCTTGCGCCAACAATAAGACACACAAATGTCATTTTCCTGACGTCTCCCCTCACCTTCTTTAACATAATCATTATTTGGGCCAGAATACGTCAAGCGTTCCCACCTAAAATTAATTTTTTTTTGATCGGGTTGAAACTTGGCTGAATTATAGTCCTAGTGGACCTTGTAACACGACAAAATTTTAGTTCGTTGGGTTTAATTCGTTGGGTATTTTGTTTGTTTGTTATTTATGACCTTGCCTCACGGATATTATCAACGAGGGACATCGAGGGATTTTGGGTACTCTGTGAGGCCTCCAGAGAACTCGCTGCCGCCACTTCCAATTAAGAATCGAGATTTGAATTTGAATCTAGTTCCCGCCTTTCCGTTTGCTGTCTCCAATATTCCCGGAACCTGGCTGGAAACCTTGGATGCCTCCAGAGCCAGGGAAGACTGCGCATCCCAATCCCTAGGCTTTGGGAATGAACTCAGTAGCCAGAAGCTATACCTTGGTCTGCACCAGTAATCCATTTGTGGGAGGAAGTCCTCACATCCTTCAACCGGGCCCTCGACGCGACAGCACTGGATCGAGATTTCAGCCTACCTCAAGACTCCTATGCTACGGATGAGAAGCAGGTCTGTTAGTCCTAGATTTTTGCCGTGTGTTTGCCAATGCGGACAATCTCGCTCCAGAGAGGACGAGAACTTCCTCATTTACCGGAAATGCAACGGATCTACTCCGCAGATTTTATTTTGATTGCAGGCCACCAGTTAAGCCGCCCCTGCCCCTCCTCTCTAGTGACCACACAACTGAGCTGAGCGAGCGAGTTCAAATCTACCAATCCCCGACAGCGTTCGGTAGCCACGTGCCGAGATGCAGTCGCGTAGTTTTACTCCAGTTTTTCTTTGCTTTCGACATTTCATCACTGTACTCGCGAAAAGTAAAAGTAGCTTCAGTTTCTTATCAATCTACGATTGAGGTAAGGTCCCCTTAATTCAGGTAGGCTGTTGGCGACCTGGTTCGGATGCTCACGCTCACCACCTTTTGCTTCATGGTGGATTTTAACAATTAGAGTTTAGAACGGTGAACGTGAGGACCTGATGGAGTCTCCAATGAGCGTTGATATTTTCGTATAATATTTTGTATTTTGCCATGATTAGTGGAAACATCATGGGCTTCCGTAATTTGCCTGTTTGGTGCAGGTCAACTAATTTCTTGTAAGGGGGGGTTATAGGAAAGTCATATTGTCGTCGCTATGGCGTTTTAATTCTCTGGACGCCATGTTGGCCTCATGTTCTTCATGTTGCTTTCGCTACATCCGATATTCACCACGTGTGTAACTTCCGGGGAAACATAATCTTAAAAATATCTACCTTTGACTTTCTGGGGTTCGCAGTTTATTTCGTAAATTAGATGTTAGGCACCGGTTATTCCGGTATTCGCCCTTGGAGTATTGGCCGAACTAATTAACCTTTCGCTTATGTAGCTAGACTTAACTTTCAATAAATGTGAACATGAATTAAGTGGTAACTCGAGAGCAAATTTATTTACGAGAAAGAACTATTTTGGCCACTGAGTTGCTTAGATTTTGACTACGAACCACCCCTTCTACCACAACTCGTCTGAGGGTTGAAGCAGCCCGGGCATAGCCTATGGCCACGCCCAGCTTTTGTTGAGTTTTGCGCTTCCGACTGGCGCCCAACAAATTAATTGAGACTTTCCGGTTTTGTTTTATAGATTTTTGGGATGATAATGGGCGTGGTCCAGGTAAAAGTAAGTACACGTAAAATCAAGCTTACAAGCTTACAAATGACGCAACCAACGTGGGGCTTTGGTAAATAAAAATAAAACCTATGGCCAATTTAACCTGCACCAAGGAGAGCCAACTGACTTCTCCACAAAATTTTGTAACATATATCTGATCTCTGATTTTATTGATATTATGATATGCATTAATTCTTAAACCTGTGATTGATACCATTATATTGATTTTTGAACCTGCGATTGATAATATTATATTGATTTGAACCTGTGACTGATAATCTGAATTTATATGCAACCTGTTAATATGTCAAAATTGATTTGAGCGGAGTCTCGATGCCCTATATTGAAAGTGAATGTTGTGTTCCCGAGCTACGCGAGTGTTTTCGTTACGAAGTAGTGATTCCGTTTCGCGATAATCGTGTACAGTGACGTCCGATCAGCTGATTAGTGAACTCGAGGATAAACAACTATCCACCGAGGGTACAGTCCCGACGTTGCGCGACCGCTTGTTAAGATTCGTACATTTCCTGAGAGAGGCTACCGGAAACGATAATCACGGCAACGTGCATGACAATGACAGTCCTACTATAGACCGTGACTATCAAAATGCTAACGTGTCGCGCGAACAAAATAACGACTCGGGAATCGAAGTGGTAACCGTGGAAAATCTGACAGATAGTTTCGGCGCATTAGCTTTCGGAGTGTCGAGTGTCGATGCAACAGGTGCATACTCGTTGCCGCCGCACGAAACGTCAATCCCCACTCCGCGCGCGCATATTACATGGACTCACGTTACATACCCCTCCCCTCTGCAGCCGTACAGGCACCGTACAACAGTGCTCCCAATCTTGCTCCCCAACCGCACTGCGCACGCGTCGCGCCGAATTTCTGATTGGCTGCATAGCGCGCGCTTATTTGAAATGTTTAAAATATGCAAATTAATTGTTTTAAACAAATGATAATTAGAAAATGCATAAAAATACATTTTTCATTGCAAAATAAACTTTCGCAGTCATAAATATAATAATAATTTGATTTCACTGCTGAAAACACAAAGAGATACGTTTTTTTTTTGCTGAGAGTCCAAAACTGAAAGGGTAGAAAAGTTTAAAAACACATATTTAAGTTCTAAACACTTATTTTGTATGGAAAAAAATATGAAATTAATTAATTATGAGAAAAAATTCGTCTTTCTTCGATGTCCGAAGGAATAATGTGTTTTCAGCAGTGAAATCAAATAATTATTATATTTATGACTGCGAAAGTATATTTTGTAATGAAAAATGTATTTGTATGCATTTTCTGATTATTATTTGTTTAAAACAATTGATTTGCATATTTTAAACTTTTTAAATAAGCGCCCGCTATGCAGTTAATCAGAAATTCGGCGCGACGCATGCGCAATGCAGTTGGGGAGCAAGATTGGGAGCACTGCCGTACAATGCACTGGTAGCCTCCGTGCGACTCACGTTGAACCGCTGCCGCTACGAGAAAACTACCCTAATTCTCGCTCGTTTTCGCTCGCGCTTTCGAGGCCAGACACCTATACTACGCGTTCGCTACCGAACTCAACGGAATACTATAGCACCGCCGGACTACTAACCGGTCAAAGTGACAGGACCGCACAACATAGCCACTATCGCGTACCGGCTGACTATTCCTTCACAGAAAATGACGTTTGGGCTACCGCGTACAATACCAGAGACTCGGTAGGTGAATTTGTGAAAGCTCAATCCTGTCAAACGAACCACACCTACCGTGACCATAGTATGCCTCAAGGGAATTATCCCCACCACAGCACCGCCTTGAGGAATAATACGCGACCACGCGTAAGTTTCGATGAACCACGCGCGCGTTCGCAATGCAACTACGAGCAGTCTAGGCGTCAACAAGGCGGGCTAGGCTCACCCCACATTCGATCCGTTCATGAAATATTACGGAAGCGGAATCTTTGCTTTTCGGGTAATCAATCACAAGCCTCCGCACAATGCTTAATCGATTAGTACCCCCGTATGGGGAACAAGAGCAAATAAACTATGCCCATCGGAATATGCTGCCTAAATTGCAACTCACTATTCACCGAAGTGAGGTAATAAATTTCGATCATCTAGAGCAACTGGCGATTCGGGTTGAAAAGTCCCTTCGAGTCCAAAGAACTTTTAAGCCCCCACCTCCACCTGAAAAATCACTGCTACCTGGCCTAGCTTACCGAGAGCCTAAGCGAAGCTCTTTCCCTCGACGAGGCTCCGCGATTAATTTAATCGAGGCTACCGAAGGGGAGATATCCGAAGTCCAAGTCGATGAGCTAAATTATACCGCCTACACTACGGACGGGAACTCCGATAACCCCAATAGACAATCGGTCGATAATTTACCCAATTCTCCTGGGATATAGACCACCCCTCTTACGGGCACCCTTCCTTGCAACCAGCCTAGATCAGATACAGCCGAACCATTTTGTTGGAATTGCCACCAACCAGGGCACAGATTTGGAGATTGTAGGGAATTTCGTGGCACATTTTGTTATAAATGCGGCAACCCCGGTAGTACGTCGCGCAATTGCACTAGATACCAGGGAAATGCCAGCCGGGGTCGTTAGAACGGATGGTCGCGCCTCCTGATTGCTTTAAACCCGGTCCCAAGATAAATAACAATGAGAATAATAACTCGAAAAATTCAGAATCATCTTCAATAATATCGGACCCGGCCAAACAACCTGATTCGGGCCCTATTCTTGATCTAAGTCTGTCCATCAAGGGGCAAGCCCTAAGAGTCATTGTTGACTCTGGGTCTAACCGATCCTTTCTAGGCCAACCCGGCATTCAACTTATCGAAAAATTGGCACTGCCGATCTCGCGTATAAAATCAGGCCTGGTGAACTCCGCGTTCGGACAACTTGAGATGGTAAACGAAATGGTGGAATTACCCATAGTCCTGAACGGAAAAGGGAAAAATTTCAAAGCTCGAATATTACCAGCCCTGAATTTATAATGCGTTTTTGGCACGGACTTCTTGCATTATTTCGGGATCATGACAGATTTGGTTAATTACCGATGGTGTTTTGCTACCGAACCCAGAACAATTAACCGCTTTTCTAGACAGACTAATCCCTTCGGTTCCGGATACCTTTCCCTCCAAACACCTCATACAACAAAGTATCGATGTGGCAATAGCCCTGCAATCAAACAGCGCTACCGGCTAACGTCGCCGAAAATTCACGAGGCCACCGTGCAAGTAGGAAAAGAGTATTTAAAGAACGGTATAGTCGAACCCTGAACCAGCGACTGGTCATCTCCTATCGTGATGACTCGCAAACCCAATGGAAGCTATAGATTTTGTATGGACTTCCGGAAGTTAAATTCAGTAACCAAGAAAGATGCCTATCCCCTCCCTTATATGACGGGAATACTAGATAAGCTTAGATGCGCGAGTTACATATCCACCCTTGACCTAAGTCAAGCCTATCACCAGATTCTTCTTGATGCGAAGAGTCGCGAGCTCACAGCTTTCACTGTACCGGGCCTAGGCCTGCTACAATTCACTCGTATGCCCTACGGTTTAACCAACGCTTCTGCCACCTTTCAGAGGTTGCTGGATCGGATAATTACTCCAGATATGGAACCTTTTGTGTTCGCTTATCTGGATGACATTATCATAGCTACCGCAACCTTTGAAGAACACCTCGAATGATTGGGTCGAGTATTAACCAAACTTAAGGAGGCAAATCTCACCATCAATCGCGATAAGTGTGAGTTCTGCCGTTCTCAGGTGAAGTACCTAGGTTTTCTGGTGAACGTAGAGGGTTTACAGGTCGACCCCGATAAGATTAACCCCATCTTACAATTTCCGGTTTCAAACACCGTCCATAAAGTTAGACAATTTCTAGGCGTAGCCTCCTGGTACCGCCGTTTCACCCGAGTTTCGCCACTACCGTCGCTCCTATTTGGCCGCCAACCCCATACTAGCTCGCCCTGATTTTTCTAAGGAATTTGTCCTTCAAACCGACGCTAGTTCCACGGGTTTAGGAGCTGTCCTAACCCAAACGATAGAAGGGGTAGAAAGAGTTATCGCGTATGCCAGTCGAAGTCGAATACCAGCAGGGCGTAACTATACCGCTAACGAGCGAGAGTGTCTTGCTGTGGTATGGGCGATACAAAAATTTCGATGCTATATGGAGGGTTCCCATTTTACCGTAGTTACCGATCACAGCAGCTTACGATGGATGGAAAATTTAAAAGACCCAGCAGGCTGGTTAGGAAGGTGGGCATTGGCTTTACAAGGCCACCAATACACCATCGTTCATCGCAAAGGGGCGAGCCACCACGTGCCTTATGCCCTATCGCGTATGTTTGAGGGAAGCGCGGATAGAGTGACCTCCTTGACCAATGTCGACGACCCCTGGTACCACGACAGACGCGAGGCTGTCGAAAAATTACCTGCGAGATTTCCCAACTGGAAAATCGAAAATGATAAATTATTTTATCACCGACCGAATCCAATTCTCGACTCCATCTGCGAAGACCTAAACGCCTGGAAATTGCTCATACCCGTTAGCCTACGAAACCGCGTTATCAAAGCAAACCATGACGACGCACAGGCCGGCCACATGGGAACCGATAAAACATACGCGTGTATCGCAACCAGATATTACTGGTCCGGAATGTTCCGCGACATAGCTGATTACGTGCGGAAATGTCCGGGTTGTCAAATGGGAAAAGTAGAACAACTAGCTCCTCTCGGATTAATGGGCCGCAGAATAGTAGAAGAGCCCTGGACAGTAGTAGCTGCCGATATCTTAGGTCCCTACCCCCGAACAGCCTCCGGATTCGTCTACCGGACCTAAAATTCGCGACGCTTTTAAAGAACTCGTCTTGATGCGCTGGGGAACACCCCAAGTCTTACTCACAGATAACGGGACCGAGTTCGTGAATGTCTCACTCAAGCAACTGGCTCGGGAGTACAACATTTATCACACCACCACCCCACCTTATCATGCCCAAGCTAACCCCGCTGAACGGGTAAATCGGGTTCTGAAGACAATGGTAATAATTTTTATTGAACATGACCATAGAACATGGGACCAGTACCTTTCAGAATTCCGATTTGCGTTTAACACCACCCTTCACTCTTCCATAAAGACCACACCTGCATTCCTAAATTTTGGTCGCAACCCTAAAGCAGTAAATTCCTTCCCTGCACATGGAAACCCTCTCCCGTCAGACCCCAGTAAAGTAGAATCTCAAGATCCGGTCGTATGGGCGGAACGAATGGAACGCCTGTCTATACTCAGAGATTGGGTAGTATAAGACCTAGAGGAGGCCTATCAGCGCCAAGCCCGTTACTATAATATGAGGCGAAGAGAGCCCGTATTCTCCGTTAACGATCTGGTCTTGATCAAATCCCGTCCTTTGTCTTCTGCTGAAAAAAATTTCTCCTCCAAACATGCCAAAAAGTTCCATCGCCCCTTTCGCTTAACTAAACAACTACCCCTGTAGTATTCGAAGTTTCCAATTTGAAAGATAAATTTGTGAGCAAGAGGCATGTCAAAGATTTCAAATCATATCGAGCCTAGTTTGAACCCGTTTTCTCTTGTGTGATCCTAGGCCATTGAAGCTATCGAATTTGCCGCGATTGCTGCTGTCGTCGCTGTCGAGAGTAACGAGCCAACCAGTCACAATCATGTCGGAAGGTGGTCCTAATCGGCTACCAACCCCTATGAACGAGTTGGACGTCCAGTGCCGCAGGTTATTGAGGACAAATCCTGAATTTCTCCCAGGCTGGCGCCACCTGCAGCCCTTTCTACCAGTAGTCTACGCGGCACTCAGGATGGCGGCTGACGAATACGTTGCATCCACCAGCCGGCTAATACCTCCAGCCTCGACCGGAAGCAGCGGCCCCATGACGGACCATGTATGCTACTGCCCCCAGCCTAAGGAAGAAGCAACCGTGGGCACGCAAACACCACATCGCCTAAACCGGGTCTCCGTATCCACCCAGGCTCCATCAACTAATACCTACAAAAATGTCCGCACCGAAGCCACGCAGACGGCATCCCGAGAGGTGGCTTACACCACATTTATCCCCCGGACCCAGCCTATGGAAGCGGCAGCCTCTACCCGTGGCCGAAGTATTACCCGTACCATCCCCAGACACCCGTCAGGCTATCGATTCACTCATGTGGGAAAATGGGGCAGCGATTAGGAGGAAGAAGATCGACGACCGGGAAGGACCCCCACACCCGCTCCTCGACGCAACGTACCTACGTCACGTAGGAAGTCTGCGACATCGTGTTGGAACTGTGGCTCAACCAAGCACACTCACGCTCGTTGCCTATATACGCCCCTTCACACCTACTGCTACCGCTTCGGTAAACCTGGCGTAACAATCAAGGGCTGCGACGACTGCTACGACCAGTGGAGGTCAGAAGGACCATACCGCACAGGACAACAGAAGAAATACGGAGCCCCGAGACAACTACTGGGGCCAGGACAGCCCACCGTCCACCTAACCCATGTCATCCGCGGACCTCGCCGCTCCACTTTGTCCTTTTTCTCTCTTTTTTTTGCTACATTTTTTCTATTTTTTAAAAAAGATAATTTTTCATAATTTTAATACGTACATTCTATCAGGGCCGTATTACCACCGTCAACTCAATGGAAAATTGCTCTCGATTATTATAACGCTAGATATTTTTGTTTGTTTCTACTACCGTTTAGTTAGTCAACTATGAACCTTTTGCTTTCGAATCTTTTACATACCAGATTCTTGCTGCCGTCGTTAATTCACTACGGAATTCTGCTCTCGGATATTATAACCACGCCCTGCGAATTTGTTAAAAACTTTTCCTTTCATTGTTGTAAATTTCATTCCATTTTTAATAACTCAAATAAATCTTACTTTACATGAAGAACCTCGTCTCTTAACTTGCTCACACCCACTTCCCTCCAATTTGCTTCCTAGTACAATCAATCGAATTCCTCAACCCGTCAAATTCCCAGCATGCTTTCTTATTGGTTGGCTAAAATTCCCATGTACCTGTCAGGTGGTACTCCTTTATTTGATCGTTCCGATCTCCTTAATTCTTGCTGTTGTCTCTCCTATCGTGGTGGGTCTTCGCTGCTCACTGATGAATCCGCATCCTCCTCTTCCGCACTGGAGTCCATTGTTGAATCCTCATTGATTGAGGCTAATTCCTCGTATCTTTTTGAATGGAATTTGCAGGCTGAGAAACCACGTTTTCATAGGATATGTAATTTTGAATCCCCTCACTCGCATTATCCGGAAAAATAACACTTCGAAAAGCTTTTGATTCATCTGAGTAACCTACAGATAATTGGCTGTAATGACTGCCCCGCCCCAGGTCTTCTTATCCAGAATTGCATCAAACAGCATACATCTTGACATCTCGAGAAGAGACCGATTTTTCCTCTCTGCGACGTAATTCTGTTGTGGTGAATACGCTGCGGTTAATTGAGTTTTGATTCCTTCTACCTTTAGGTATTTCTGAAGTTCAATACTTAAGTATTCCCCTCCTCGATATGACCGAATCACTTTTGGCTTTTTATCAAATGAACTCTTCATAGCTTCGACGAATTCCTTAATGAGTCCACTTGTCTCACTCTTGTACTGCATCAGGTGCACTTCCGTGTACCTGCTATAGTCGTCGATGATGATCAGAACGTACCTTTTCTTTCCCGGTGTCTGTGTTTGCATTGGGCCACAAACATATGTATGAATCAGGTCAAGGGTTTCCTGAGACTTAGTAGTCGATTCCTTCGGAAAAGGTTTCCTGGGCATTTTCCCCTTGATGTAGCATTCACACACTTCTCTTATTCCACAATCCGTGACTGTTATCCCAGAGGCTAGTCCTTTGTCCGCCAAGTCCTTAATTGCACCCGGATCTCGATGCCCGAAACGTGTATGCCACGAATGCTGACAATTTTTACTGTGCCATTTTTACCACAATTTACCTTTTGCTCGGTAACAGACTTCTTCCGCATCCTTGGGATCCTTGATTTCGAAAACTTCACTTTCTCTTGCTGCGTAGCAAGCATCCTCTTTATCGCCAGATGTAACCTTATTTGCATTTTCCTGTTTCTTCTTCCAGGCCTGATATTTTCCGCAATCCTTTTTGAAGTGACCCGATTTCTTGCAGAAAAAACACTGCCTTGCTGAATTTGCAGATTTTTCTTTACCATTAGCCTTCATAGCAGCCTCACTTTCACCTTGAAATGCATCTTCCTTACTAGCCATTTCATTCTTACGCCTTTTATACTCGTCAATCAATTTACTCTTTACCAAGTTCAATGTTAAATCATCGTCCGAACGACTTTCTAAACTGATGATTAGCGTTTCGTAAGAATCAGGCAGACTGTTTAAGAGCATTCCTGCTATAAATCTGCCCTTTAATTCTTTTCCTAGAGATGTTAATTTTCTGACTATATTGAGCAATGATGTAATGTGTTCCTTCATATCACCGTTTTCAGACATACGGGTCCTGCATAGAGTTTTGTACAAATACACGACACTCGACGTCGTTGACTTCTTGTGATACTCTGCCAGAGAATTCCATGCTTCCCGCGCTGTTTTGGTATTCCTTATGTAGATTAGTTGATTGTCCTCTACGAGCGGACCAATTGTTGCGTAAGCTTGAGCATCCGATTCCTTCCAAGTTGCAGTCAGTGGGTTTGCTGGTTCCTCATCAACCACTGACCAAATTTTGTACTTCATCAGCAATAACTTCACTTTATATTTCCACACCGATAGTTGTCGTTATTTAATTTATCGACCTGGAAACTTGTACGCGTACCTTGAGCCATACTTAAAAAAAATTATATTTCGTGCACAAAAAAACTGAATGTACACCGAAACACTTTATCCTGTTCACACAAATATCACTCCTGTTCACTTTATCCTTTTCGCTCAACTATCACTCCTGTTCACTGTATCCTGTTCACTCAACTATCACTCCTGTTCACTTTATCCTGTTCACTCAAAAATAATTAAATTCACTTTACACTCAATCCTTTAATCCTTAGGCTTTTTGTCTCTGGGCCCATAACCTGTTGGATATGTGAGAGTTACGCGGCAGCGTAAATAAAAGTCAAGGAAACAACACTTTATTGTAAAGTAAATATCTGATGTATTTTGAGTAAAGAAGGTAAAAAGACTAAAAATAGGAAAAATACAAAGCTGTGAACAAAGGGTTTTCCGCGTGCTTTCCCGACGGCTCGTCACGACGGAACTGAACGGGTAATTCGTAGTCAAGAAGACAGCCGCTTCCACTGCTTCCTTGAAGTATCGCAAATAGCGCTGAATCTCCAACATTTAGACCGTTTCTCTTCCTCCTTTGCTTTGATATTACCATCGGCCGGTGCCGACAATTCAATCACGTAAATGATCTTCGTTTTCAGATCTTAGAGGACAATATCAGGGTTTGTAGCACTGAGACTTTGAGTGGTGGAGAAGGAGAAATTCTCGGTAGATCTTACACTGGTCATTCTTCACAACGGACTCCAGTTCCCCCTGGGCATATGGCAAGATGAGCATTACTTTCAACATCCACTGAGAACATGACCAAGTATTTCTGGCTCTTGCTTGTACGTTCGGCAGTTGGTGTCGCATATAGGTACATTCATTATGCGCTTGCGGTAAACGAAGGTGTTTATAATGCCGTCTTGACAGGCAAACAGAAATTCTTCAGTCTCCGATCTCAATCAAGCAGACTTCAGAAACATGTTGGACAGACTCGTCGATGGCTTTTAACTGCGTATAATGCCGTAGAATTTACCATGAAGGGACTTGTCAGCATGTTTTCTTAGTAGAAGCGAATGCTGTGCTTCCTGTACACGACTTTTGATCACCAAAGGTGTTAGTGATGCTAGGCCATGTGTAGTGTCGCTAGAATTAAATGGGAAACCAAGCTCCTCTGCGGTCCTATCTGCAGCACGGTATAGAAGCGCCGGAGAATTGACGACTTTATGTTGATGTACGAGTCGCATAAGAGAATCTGTACTTTTTCGAACTGAGTAGGTTGTAGCCAGAACCGTTCTTCGATGAAGACACTCCAAGTTCAGCAAATCTCTACCCCCTTTACCTCGAGAATTATTATTATTATTATTTTATATTTGGGCAGGGCAATAACTGCCTATAGCACTGCGGTAACCCTAGAATTTAATCATCTCCCATAAGGTCTGTCTTTCCCATAAAGGCATACACTGATTTGCAGGAGATGTCATGAAAGTCTTCTGGTTCGAGAAAATAATCCCCAAGGTATTTGTTTCTGAGGCACGCCAGTGCCATCACATTCAAAAAGTATGTGATGAGCGGTCTCTTCACGAAAATCAAACTTTCGATAACGAGGGTTGTCTCCAATCCTGATGTTAGTCAAGTACATGCACCAGATATTAAATTCTTAGAATGCACCATTTTTTGGTTTCCTTCCAATATCTCGAATGCTCCTGCTAGCAACCATTTATTAAGGGCTCCTTTTGCTGATGTGTACGAGATACTGCGCTAAGGTACCGAACCCATCAGGAGCTGTGAAACGTTGAAAAGTTGAGACGCTGATGCTGCGGTTGTGTGGTTCTGGGGCAGCAGCCATACCAAACTGAGAGAGCGTCTACACTAAATCGACGTACGAAATCGACCTCACGTAGCGTGCAGCGATTGTATCTGTAAGTACTGCTGCTGTGCGAAGCTTCTTTCAGTGGCAGTGCATCTGCTTTCTAATTACCTTCAATATCTTCATGGCCAGGAACCCCTGATCAGACTGACCCAGTTTTTACCAGCAACTTTAAGAAGATCTTGAAGGCAACTCCAGACTAGAATGGAAGTAAACTCTTCAGATGTAAGAGCCTTAAGTGCTGCTTGGCTGTGAGTTTTTTTTTTAATGTGCTGGCCTTTATAAGCCCGCTTACAACCTCCAGGAAAGCTTTCATAGTTATTATTTCGTCCTGGAAATCTGTAGGGAATGTGCCCAGTGCTGTTGTTATCTAAGCCCTGGACTTCTTCCGATAGATTCCAGCCCCTGTTCCCAAGAAGTCTTTAGATCCGTCTGATTACCAAACGAGACCTTTTAGTGTAAATAATTCTTCCCTTTCAGGGAAGATGGCCTTGAAGGGTTTCATGAAGGATAATTTCCTCAACATAAAATCAGTTTGCATAGCGAGAATATTATCCTCGCATAGCATGCGCTTACTGATATCATGTAGACCTTTCACTTCTACATCACGAAGGTTCCCCCTTACTAGGAATCTATAAACTCCCGCTTCTGCAATCTTCCTTTCGAAAAGGTGCGACGGCGGGATGTCCAGAATGACCTCAAGAGATGCTGCTGTTGGTGTTGTTTTTATAGCACCAGTGATCGCCAAGCAGAAAACCCTTTGAAGGCTTTGTATTTGTTTAATAGTACTGATTAGTTCAGTTCTTGGCAACTAGATCGCTGATGCATATGCTATTATGGGTCTGATTATCATTGTACAATAACCAGTAAGTAATCCTGGGTTTTAAGCCCCAGGTTTTCCCTATTGCGCATCTACGAGTACAGGCCCAAAAAGCCATCTTAGCTTTTTTACCATTGCGTCAACATGGAGTTTCCACTTTAATTTATGGTCAAATGTTAATCCTAAATACTTAGCTCATTTTGAAAATTCGACTTCCCTATCGTAGAACTTAAGATTTCTAGGGTCAGGAAGCTTCCTTCTTCTGGTAAAATGCATGAGTTCCGTCTTGTCCGGGTTTACGGACACATAACGGTCCCTGCACCATTACTCTACTATGTTGAGCGCTGACTGCAATAAGTTTCACTAAGGTACCGTCATGCTTCCCTGTTACCAGGATCACCAGGTTATCTATATAGGCTTGAGGTGGAAAATCAGATTCGTTTAAAACACGAATCAGGTCATCTATGACAAGCGCCTACTGGGTGGATAAAAGAACTCCTCCCTGTGGGCATCCCGTTGAAACTTTGGCCTCTCACTTCATTACCATGTAGCAAAGTATGTACCGTTCTGCTTTTCAACATTGAGTGCATCCACTTGTTTACCGTGTCACTCACTCCGTAGTGTTTCAGCAGAACCATATTTGGATTCAGTTGGGGTGTTACTAATGCTCCCTCTATGTCTAAAAACGCTGCCATTGTAACGTCACGATTCCGCATTTTATTCATATTTCAAACTCTGCAGTTACTTTAAGCTCTTAACCTTCGTCCACAATAATCTTCAGATTTCAGTATTTTCTTCAAAACAGAATTGTAAATTTTACTTGCTTTAAGTTCTCAACTACTCCGTTCCGCACGTTTCATCCTAATCTGTAGATTGCGGCTATTTTAGGAAATTTCCAAGGGTTCACTTCAAAAACCAGCTCGAGAAATTTATGGTTATTTCTATTACGTGCACTCTTGTCAGGTATGATTGACCTTTAAAAAATTTTGTCTTAGTGAGTGGTGCCGATATTTTCCATCTTCGAATTTCACTGTTCGATAGGAGCAACTTGCTACCCCTACCAAAAATGTACAACGCTCTGCACGATCGGCTTCTACCCTGTCTGAGTTTCATTTCCTAAATTTTCAATCATTATAATTTTCACCTCCACCGATCTCAGAACTCATCGTCTGAGTCGGTCTTTCAATAGCACTTTTAACCACTGTTCCCTAGCATTATTTCAATAGAGATATTGTAGTACTCTTGTTGTGTGTATAAAATATAAGCTTACATTTTATCAACAAAACATTTCATTTGTTCACATAAACCTTCCACGGACACAAAATATGTTTGTTTTTTTTAATACGCCACAAGCTGATGGGTCTACAGGATTTTGCCTCATTGTAGGTATCCTTACCCGGCTTTGGAATGAGGATTGCCTTAACCTTCCTCCATGCTATCGAGGTGTATCCCATTGATAAAAATGCCAAAAAGATGCTGCACAATGGACCCACCAAGGACTGAAATCCTTCTTGAAATAATGCAGGGAATATTTTATCATATCCTGTAGCTTTAAATGGTTTGAATTGGTTAACTACCCGTCTAATTTCTGAGTGAGTGACGATTCGGCTATCTACTTTCCAATCTTTCATTCTGGCTCTAAAAGTTGCTCCTCCTGAGAAGTATGACTCATCGGCCGCCCCCTAATTCGTGTAATCCAACTCCGAGCTCGGGATGTGTACCCTCATTAGGTGCTCAAGGATTTCATTAGTCGTCTCAGCCATTTCACCCGAAGGCAATATTAATGTCCTCCGTTCACATGATGAGTTACCCGTCAAGGTTCTCTGAAGTCTAGCAGGGACAAGTATATTCTCGATTCCATCACAATACCTTCTCCATGAGTACCTTACGGCATTTTGTATCTCATTATTATATCTTTATCATTTCTTTTAGCCCTGTTAAAATGGCGTGGTCCTCATACGCTTTGTACATACCTTTTTGTAGGATCCCGACAGCTAATTCTGTTTGTTCGATAAACTCGAATCTGCCCGGTATAGCACCAAGCAAACTGTTGAGGTCCTCCCTATAAGTATACCAGTCAGTTGCTATAGGGTACCTACACCTCTGAACCTCAGGCCTATCGGCTGTCAAGGAGAAGAATATCTGTTTATGATCTGATCGTAGGTGTCGATCGTAGGTGTAGGTGTATCACCCCGATTCAATAAAGTTAAATCAGTGTGCGTTAGCATCACATCCGATGAGCAATGGCCATCCTTTAACACAGCAGTAGTCCACCAGATTTCGTTATTCCTTAGATGGTGTGTCCTGGGAGTCAAATGGTAGGTACGCTGAGCAAATCTTCATGGGTTGGCACCTGTCCCCTGAATGGTGCTCAATCTTTATGCCCACTAAGTCTTTAGAAAAGAACTTTGGTAATCCAATAAATTTAATATCGGCTCTGACATAAATTGCTGCCCTAGGTGTTTCTACGGACAAACATTAATGACTGATCCGCTCTTGTTACTTAATCCTTTAACTTTTGCCTTGTAAGCCCAAGGTTCTTGTATATAAAGGCCTTTGTTCCGTACCCTTTGTTCCGCTGTCAAACGTCTGCTTAAGATAGCAGACGCTCCTTTAGTGTGGTGAAGGTTTATGTGGATTGAATCCAGACTGGACGGGGGACATCTTGTGTCCATTTTAACCTCCGGTGGTCTCCTCCACCTTTTCCCAAGACAAATCCGGTACTCTGCCTATGGGTGTAACTTTGATTTTTGAGAGGATCCTCATATTGATTCTCTCCAACCCATAGTGAGGTCTGCAGTCGATCTTCTTAAGACTGTCGAACACTCCTGGCTCTGTAATTATTACAAGTTGGGTAGTTTGACCACTCGCCTTGACATCGATAACCTTCCATCCTCCCGTTTTAATGGTTGAGTTTTGGATTGCTATCCTTTTAAGTACTGCTGTTTGTTTTACGGACACACTAGAAATCTAATTCAGCAGCTTTACTGGCCTTAGGAGGTCTTTGCTGTCGATCACTTTGATCTTAGCTTTTACTCAAGGTTGCAATCCGCCAACAGTTTCAATGAGCCAAGTTCGGGACACTTCGTCCGAACAGATGACAATAAGGGTATCATTTTTGAAGCGGCAATCTTCAAATCTTGGGATGACTTCGCCAGATTGAACACCATCGATTTTCTTCTCTAATGTCGCTCTAATTGCCTTACCCTGGTCGTCATCGAGTTTGGATATTAGGAAACCCTCGGCTACTATGGCTATTTTCAGGTGGCTTTGCGGGAACTGGCTATAAGAGACTGCTGGACTCTCAGCCGCATCTTCTTCTGGTCCCTGATTTCATTCGGTGAGCTGCTATCAGAATGGCCCCTCTTTTGAGTCCCTGCCTGTCTAGTTGTTGCATCCGATTGATTTAACCATTGGCGTCTCAACCTCTTCCTAGTAGCTCCCGGCAATCTAGCTCGTCGTGGTTTTTCCGTTTGGTTTGACCCCCCGGAATTAATATCGCCAGGGTTACTCTCAGATGGTTCCTCACTTATAGATTCCGAAGTATGTTCTAAGGCTCCTTCGGTAATTTCCATCTTCGCAAGGAAAGATGCTTTTTCCGGAGATGTCGTTGTCGATTTCCCCTGGGTGTTTTTAAAATATTGTTTTTTAGGAACTCATGTTGTTCCCACGAATAGCTATAGAGAAATAAAAGGTCCGCTCCTGGAGAGCCGCCCCGCATACAAAGGTAAGACTGATTACTCGGGGAGGTCGTTCGTTATCCCCGAGAGGTTTTTAGGACACCTTCGTACCCCTAGATACTAAAGTGCCACGAGCACGATCACTCTACACCCGTTGCGTAGGGGAGTGGCGACATTGAGTGAGATACTCAATGAATGTCCGTTCACAGGCCACCAGACCAACAGAGGGCTGATGCTTGGTCGCTATGCGTGCCGTCGCCATTCCCGTCCCCATTCCAAACTGGATGTCGGTCCAGGAGGGACCTCGACCCAGGGATTCAGCAAGCCCGCGTTAGCTAGATTCTTCACATTTCTTCCTTTCTACCATACTAGAATAATACATACCAGGAGAGCCTGTTTATAGGGATCCTTTCATCTCACCCAGGAGAGCCCATTTATAGGGATCATTTCATATATATCCATACACATGCAGGCCGAGGTCCGTTTGATCCAGTTGTCCCACAAGCTTAAGCCTCCCCACCAACTACAAGGTGTTACAGCCCCTAGGAGAAGAGGTATTGGCTTGATGATGACGTTGAGTTTTCGTACGAAAATATTGAATGAAGGGTTATCTGACACTTGTGATCATGTTACCTTTTGTTTCATTATATTCCTGAAACCCGAAACTTACCCGGGTGCCCGAGAATTACCCGACTACCTGGGTATCCCGGTACCCGATATTCAGGTTATTACTCGGGTACCCAAGTAATACTCGTGCTCTCGGGTACTCGCCCGAGTACTCAGGTTACCGGGTGTTAGCAAAGTATAATATATATTTTTTGAATACTGTGGGGGTGAGTGTAATCGCTTAGGTTTAAACAACGATCGGGGTTCACCATACTCCTGAAAAAATTATTTGTATCCCGTTCTTCATTGACGCGTTGGTTCAACTTAGATTAATTATTATACAAACACAAGTCTTTTAAATAATTAAGGTAAATTTAAAGTAATTATCATAGCTTTGAGTTTATTAATAAATATTTATATTATTCTGTGAACAGTTTTTAACGGTTGAAACAGTTTTTTAATTTTTTAAAAATATTTATACATACCAGAGAGTCGGTTAGCTTCGGCCATTGGGTTGCCCCGGCCACTCATGATTTTGAAAAACTGTACTCTCTGAGATGATAAATCAACATTTTTAGCTTCTGGAATGGTCCCAAAAGGATAATTTTAAATATATGGACTTATATATCTAATAAACTTAAAACAAAATTCGATCTTAATATTTTGTGTCTGAAAAACAAGTACATAATTCTTATATCTTAATTCCCTCTTGAGTTATGTGGTCTGTAATTTTTGATCAATATATATACCATTAAACCATTTCCCTTTCAGGGTAGGCGTGACACTACCCGATTCGGGTAGTGTTTCTAGGTTTTTCTTGTAGTTATAAATAACTACAAGTGTGGGCTCACCACACCCACGATGTGCCAACAGCACTCATGTCAGTATTCTTGAATGGTCACCCATCCAAGTACTAACCGCGTCCAACGCTGGTTAACTTCAGTGATCTGACGAGAACTGGGTTTTTCAGCGTGGTATGGCCGTTGGCCATATCAATAATGTTGCATATTTTCTTATTTATAGCAGTTTTATTTCAACATATCACAGTCGGGTATCACTGGCTATTTCGTTTCAGATACCTCCGATAGATTTTTTCATGTTTCTGAAATGAACTAATAAATAACCTTTTTTTGTGAACGCAGTAACCTTCAATAGTTTTTGATTTTCGGTGAATATTTTTGTTTTAGTGTATACAATCTTAGAGTCACAAATATCTTCGGTGAGCTCAGGGGAGCTGGGACAGGGTGGCTAGGTTCACCGAAATACGGTGAGCGTAGCACAAATATTTTTGATGAGCCTAGCCACTCAGCTTTTAACAATAGGTTTCCCCCTGTTCAATATATTATGACAAATGTCCAAATATTACCATTTTTTCGGTGGCCGGGGCTACCCGATACTTTTTTTTGAATAACCTTCTGTGGTCTTTACGTATAATGCTTTCTTATCTCTTCAATATGATTATTTTTTGAATATCAACCTTGGAGATATTGATAGAAGGACTAACATTATTACTAACCCTTTATTATTACTGTTTGGAACGATACCATCTTAACTACTTTAGACAAGGCTGCAAAGGAATAAAATTAGTATTAGAATAATTCGTCATAGTTTATAAAGTTTCTATAATTTTATCCCTCGTTTTTTAACATTGTATGAAAAAACATGAAAGAATATGCTAACATTAAGTCATTGTTGGTCTAGCGACAGGGAAACGTTTGTTTAGTGTAACGACCTGTACATATTGTAAAATGCCGACCTTGTGTCTACATATTCATTTTTCCTTGTTACTTGAAAGGTTGTTTAATACTTATGATATTTGGCTTATCGAGGATCCCGGAAGGAATATAAATTAACAAATTCAAATGAGATTAAATGTAGCATCATTTTTCAGTGATGAACTGGAACGTCAAGATTGAAATTGGTACCTGTTGTCTTCATTTTCGAGAGTGAAAAATCAGATGAATGAAATAGATAAAAAAATAAATTTGCGATTAAATTTAATTTCATGGAAATGATAGAATTATTCATCTAATTAGTTAATAAAGCAGATTTTCAAAACTTGTCTATTATTTACTTTATAGTATCCAGGTGGAAATTTATACTACTGGCATTGTAGTACGCCAGACTATTTACGGTTCTATGGCAGTACTGTTGGCACCAGGGCAGCGCCAAGACAGCGCCAAGACTTCGAAACTTCGTTTAAAATTCAAGTATTCTTAAATTAGGATCGTGAAACTAAATAGTTGAAAATTAATAATTTTCAAATTATGCATCACGCTTTTTGAAATTTATCATTTTAATCTAGAGTACAAGAGTAATAACTTGAAAATCAATTGTAAAGCATTTCCATGTATGCGGAAAAACTTGATGTTACTAAAAGTAAAAGATGATATCAAAACTGACGTATGCTATAATAAATTGTCAAATTGACAGTTAAACAATGTGAATGAATTAATTTAAAGATTCTTATAAATAATCTTGTGCAATCTTTCAAATATTAATATTTTTTGTAATTTTTCTCCATTTTCCAGTGAAAAAGAAGTAAAAGAAGGTAAGTAAAAACATCCTGGGGGGGGGGGGGGTCGCCGGTTTTACCACCCTGTATATCCGCGCCTGATGAAGTGGAATATAATGGGCACTTATCTGGCAAATTTCGGCCTACATCGGGAGTAACTCCAGGTTCAAATCTTGGCCCGTTATTGTTCATTATATTTGTAGGTAGGTATATTTGTAGGTACAAAATTCGGAGCATGGTGTAGTTTGCAGTTTGTCTTTACCGCTGTTATCCTTACACAGCGGCCGTGAGTGTTGGAGGTGACAACAGTCGCCTCTGGATGCTTTCTTAGAGCTACCATGTATTATTATTTTTCTTTCTTCTATTATTTTTTTTTTTTTTCAAACTTTTTCTCGGGTGAACCCGGTTTTTCGTCATAGCCACGGACTAAGTCAAGTGACTGATGAGATGAGAATGTTTTAAGTTATTTTAATACGATGTTTGAAATCATTTGCGATGATGTTGTAGGTACAAAATTAGGAGCATGGTGTAGTTTGCAGTTTGTCTTTACCGCTGTTATCCTTACACAGCGGCCGTGATTGTTGGAGGTGACAACAGTCGCCTCTGGATGCTTTCTTAGAGCTACCATGAAATTAATGTCACAGGCTTAAGATGGTTACAGCCCAATATGTCATTATTATAATGCAATCAAGTGATCTGATAAGAGCGTGTGCCTTAACATATTGGGCAAAGCCTGGTGTTTACCCCACCATTCACGGACTGCGTTGCAGTCAAGTGCATGATGGGGGGACCTGCAGCTCAAGGTGGGATCCGAACCACCAGAACCTCGGTAAAGGTACATAGAAAAATTTCAAGAGGTACCGGCTCAGGGATCGAACGCCGGACCTCTAAGGTGAAGTCCGAGCGTCTAACCAACTGAGACACCGAGGCTCTCTTATTGTTATTATTATTATTATTATACCATTAAGCCATTTCCCTTTCGGGGTAGACGTGACTTGCTCGGTTGGAAAATAGTAGTGTGTAGGTGGGTATATAGGTATAAGGTAGATAGGTATATATGTGTTAGGTATAGATATTTTAGATTGACCTGGAATTCTCGTGTTATTTATTCAAATGACACGTTCATTCCGCAACACTGCTTCCACCCAGGTTGCTGATCAATCTCACTAGCGATCACCCCAGGTGAAGAGCCTCACAAAATTGTTATGTGTGGTTCCCCAGTTTGGCCCATTTAGTATCCAATGCACGTTAATATATCGATACTCAATTGATGACGTAAATATAGTAAGGGTTGATACGATTAAAGACCCTGAAGTGCTTTCTTGATATTCGTTTAACATTCAACTCACATATCAACAACATTGTGGTTTCTGCTGATAAAACTTTAGGATTTCTCATCCGTGTAAACATTTTAAAACAACAGCGCCATTATTATTCCTATTTCAATTGATTGTTAGTGCCAAGGAATTTTCATCTGTTATTTGGGCACCTAGCACAAACAAATATTCTAAACTGGTTGCAAATGGTCACAATCGTTTTTTAAAGTATCTAGCATGGAGGGAAGATAAAGTATATCCACGTCGTGGTGCAGATGATCGAAATTGTTTTGAGGCATGTTTCTTGGAAGATAGGCGTACATAACGTACATTCTCGGATATATTGTTTTGATTTCAAGTTTCTCGCAGACTATATGATTGTCCATTTGTCTAATGTTGTTGCTAGTCAGAGGTTTTTTCTGAGATATTAGCATGAGTTGTATTATAGGGTAAACAGATAGAAACCGGAAATATGATGTTTGTTATTGGATAATAAGATCACGGGCGACAATTCGCCGTCTTGATTGTGTTTGGTTCAATTAAGGAAGATCACCTGTTTGAATGTAGAGAAAAAACGTTTTTTCAGTGAGTTAAAATAAAATGTCCGAGAAAATGCACGGTGATTATAAATTAAGCTAACTGTATTGTATTATATCTCCATAAGAGTAATAAATTACATCAGAAAATAAAAGCCAAGTTTAAAATTTAGATCATCAAATCTATTTTACGAGATTATTACGAATATATATTTTTTATGAAAACGGAATATTGTTTAACGAGTAGTATGTTTAACAGCAATATGAATTTTTAGCTCTGGAGAAGAAATCTTCATTCAAACTCATAGTTCAAAAGTATATAAATACTTTCTAAAAATAATTTTCTATCGAGGGGTTCACAACTCGACCGATGGAGTGTACACTGACTTCAAGCGAATTCAGTGACTTCATGTGTATTCTAGTGACTTCAAGCCAGTGACTTTAGCGAAGGTGTACACCTGATTTCACGAGTTGTTAACCCCTCCTTTGCTATCAAGTTTCTTCATTTAAAGGCATGTACCAGATTTTCATGTGAAAAATTCTTTTGAAAACGAATTTACTCATCAACTAATAAGCCGAGTGGATTTTCGATACCAGACAGACGTTCGCCTTTCTTTCCTTCACGTACGTTTGGTATAGAAAATTTATTCGAGTTATTAGTTTATGCAAGTAAGTTCTTTTAAAAGAATCGAGCACATGGAAATTTGGTACATGTCCTTATAAGTACCTTTTATTGAGACAAGAAACATTTTATTGGATAAAAAAGTATTGTATCGTTCGTATTCGTACACGAATATTCTTTTGATTGAATGCTAATTTTTTCCATGTGGTTGGAAAAACAGAAGATAAGGCAAATGCAGGAAAAAAGAAGCATAAACTTTATATTGTCCCTTGACCATTATATCATAAAAAGTGTGAATATTTTACTAGTAAAAGTTCGTAATTGTACCGACGCAGATTTACTCAAGGTAAAGGCAGTATATCCGGTGGTTAAATCAACAAAGAGATTCTCAAGCCTTTTTATGGTCACGCATGAATACAGCACATGTGGCCTATCTATTATCTAAGTACATATCTAGTAATTTGCCAAGAGAGTAATAGAGAAAGAGTTCCAAGCCCTTGACGAGAGAAAATGATATTCGCTTACGCAATATTGGAAATTTATAAGATATTCACAAATTAAAAATAATTATTTGTCCACGTGTAGTGTAAGTTTTCTAATACCTTCAATATATATTTATGGTAGTGGCAGCGTCATTAAAATAAACTATTCACCACAATATTGGTCTTCATCAATTTTTAAAGCATTTCTCCCCGCGGCCTGCCTTTCATTTCGCTCACATAAAACAGTTGTTTTGAAATATTTATCCAATTACCTTCCCAGGCGGAAAAGTTATGCACGGTTTTTCACACTATGTATAATTTTTCCGCCTCGATCCTTTTTATCCCATTTAGAGAATGATTCCATTTCTCTTATAAAACTGAGTCATTTAATTCAATAAAATTGGATAAGATTTAATAACTAAAAGATTTATTTAAATTAACAACTTTGCCTTGATCTATGTATATTTTCAAAAGTAATTTTAATATTGATCAAAAATAAGTCCATGAAGCGGGCAGCAGCGCCCATCAAGAAGAGATTCGTAGGCAAGCGTATATATTTTTTATCACTATGATAATTTTTTCTAGTTTCTAATCACTAATGATAAAAAAAATGTAATATAGCAAATTTTATTCTGTATAGCTATTATAAAAGCCAAGAGCTTCTATTTGAGCCATCCCTGAAAAAAATTGGACTAAGAGAAATGTTTCCAGTATATTTGTCTACAAAAATTAATTTGTTCATTTTGCCTAGTTTTTAACCACTGATAATTTAAAAAATCCGCCCGTTGCTCGGGCCCATTCTAGCCGTGGGCTTTGCGCCCAGCTCGCAAATTAGAGCGCGCTAAGGGTGCGCGTATGATGGAGCTCTCGCTTCGCGCTGTATAATGTATTTACCTCACTCTCCATAATGTATTTACCTCGCGCTCCGCGCTCGGCTTAGTTCGCAGCATAATGCATATTGCATATATAAAAGCTTACTTGCAAATATTACTAAACTGTCGAAACCGATTCTTTTAAAGAGATCATTAAATATGTTTTGAATTTAGATTCAGAAGAAATTAAAGTTACTTGACGGTCTATTGGCCTTAAGAAACACATATTCGTTACAATACTCGCGCTTCGCCCTCAATTTTTTATATGTATTTATATAATTCCCTAGTATAATATATAATCACATTTTTTTGTGTGTATATACTAGGGTGGTCCAAAAAAATCCAAAGTTCTAATTTCTTTTGGCATAATGGCTTATTTTGTGAGGTTCTAAAAAAATCGTTTTTTTTTTTGCATTAGACAACGTTTAGAGGCTCCGCCCGACTTTTTTTTACTGTCGCGTAGTTTGGATGAAAAATGAAATTTTTGTGTTTTTAAAACGCTTTATCACGATTAAAACAAACATTATACGCCTTATCAAAAAATGGTTTTAATTAAATTTATTGGTCTTTTTGAGGTAAAGTTATATAAGTTCCTTGCAAATATTTTTTTCCCAATGATTTTTTGTTTGTCTTTTATATTTTGCAGTAAGAATTGTGAGGCTTGTCTGTCACTTCTCGACTTTATATGCACCGAATGCGAATAACGTAAAGATTGACCTTGTCATAATCTTTTGAACATGTTAGTTGTATGAATGTTTTTAAACAGAATTTTACTGACGTACATAAAATGACTTAACTCCAAAAACGAGGTACAGGCCTACATTCTTATCATCTTTAATCACAACTTGACTTGATTTATGGTGAAATAGAAGTCTAGCTTATTTAGAATGCACTCTTGCGTCCTTTTGTAAAAAGTATCGCCTTATTAGTCCTCAATTTGAATTCTGATATATAATTGATTAAGTCTGAAAAAGAATACATAATCTTATGGTTCTCCTAATACATTTTTAATTTGTTATTAGTTGCTTGGCCAATGTTCTTTTACAAATATTTCAAATCGACGAAAAAAGGGAAAATAGAATGTTTGCGTGTTAAGGCTAATATTTATACATTTCGTCTGGAATAAATTACGTACAATTCTATTTCATTTTATAAATTACGTTGATTACATTTAAGCATTTGAAACTGTATATCGGCTGGAATTTCGATTCGTATTTCACTTTCAGTCAACAGTTGTATTTTATACCATCGTGTGACTCAATATTAAATATTAGTTGATGAAATTAGGAAAATTGTAACGCAATATTAATCAAGATGATATACTATTATATAGTAATTTAAAGTGAAACAATTGTATAAATGTGATGTAAAAGTTAGGGAAATTTGTCAGCTCATGGCTTAACTTGATAAAAGCAAATGTCACAGTGTGTTCAGAATGTAAATATTTTGATTTATAGGAAACTTTTTTCTGCGTTTCTGTTCGGGAGTCATGTAGTCATGCTTGCTAAATGATCCATCTATCGTATGTATATCATGCAAAGTAGTGTGTGATAAAACTGTTTGCTTTTAAATTAATATGTCAGATTAAATACGAGGCAGTTTAATAAGTAAGTCCAGAGGTCTTTGATTCGGGATATCACGGAGGAAGAATCGTGAATATCAGTTCAGTGGAAAACTTTGATATGAAGATGTCGGATAAAACGATAGATAGAAAAGATCAAGGACTTGAAAATGCAAGTAGGTGAACTAGAATATCTTAGATTAAAAAATATGATAATATAAAAATGTATCAAATTATACCAATCTTATAAAAATCAATGATTAAATATGGGCATTTAGGAGTAGTTATATAAATGAAATCAAAGAGATGAATTTCAAATTCTTTTTAAATCGTGCTAATTACAGATTTTTATTACATTTATGATTTAAAATTTCTATACCTTGTTCTAAATTCTTGAAGGTGGAAAGGGAAATAATTTTGAAGCGGCAGTGGTTGCATGTGGCTATGGGAAATTCCACTACCTTTTATACATTGTGATTCTTCCTGCGACTTGGGCATCCATTTTTGATACTTCAAATACTTCGATGATATTGCCGTCTGTCGAGTGTGATTTGGAATTAACACCTTTTTTAAAAGGAGTTCTAAACGCTACAATTTATGCAGGTCCCGTATGAAACTTATATACTACATTAGTATGTTTTAAAAATATTGGTGAAATCAGGGTGTAGATCAGAAAGAGAAATCAGCAACAAGTTGTTTCTAAGCAGTTTAGAAAATTATTATTAAAAATTATTTTAAATAATTGTCGTAATCCGCTTTTTTTGGAATCGGCACCTTAACATTTTAATAACAATTGTTAATTAACGAATCAAATAAAAAATTAAATAATAATACGTGTTTTAGGAATGGTCTCCAGTGCCTTTCTTTGGGGATTTTTAGGTGACGTTTTAGGTAGAAAAAAAATTTTAGTTTATGGCTTATTGATGGACGGTATTCTTAACATTTTTACTGGATTATCACAAAGTTTTTGGCAACTTGCCTTCTTCAAATTCATTTCTGGCTTTATGTAAGTTTATGACTTATCATTATATAGTGTTTCGCTTTAACACCATTTCCAAGAAGTTTTTTTGCAGTATAAGTGGACCCTTTGCTAGTATTGTGACATATTGTTCTGAATTCCATTCAATGAAGGACAGACCTAGACTTGTTCTCTTGATTGGGATGTTTAGTAATTCAGGAGCTATCTTCAATGCAGGTAACATTTTGATTTTCAATTTTTTTAAAGTAAGACAGAAGGACTAATTATTAAGAAATTAAAATTGATTAAATGCTGATGTTCTTAAATGCTGCATGAAGTAGGTACACTGAAAAAATATTGTTATAACGATTACTATTCAACATGGTAATTTCTGCTATAAAACACATTTACATAATTTAGTAGAGTAATCGTTGCAGCACTATTTGTTTCAGTCCTACATCCAGAAAACATAATGGGCTTGAAATGTTTCTACCAACAGCATTGGCCTGGCTAGTGATTCCACACACTTGGTCCTGGATTTTTTTCGATGGAGATTTCATCTATAATTCCTGGCGATTGTATTTATCCTTTTGTGGGGTACCAATGTTAATTGGAGCAATGTTTCTTTCCTTCTTTCCGGAAAGTCCAAAATTTCTTATGAGTCAAGGTCATAACCAGGAAGCGCTTCAGGTCTTCAGGAAGATGTATTCGATGAATACGGGTCATCCACCAGAGAGTTATCCGGTAGAAAATAAACTTCCTTTCATCGTCAACTGAAGTGCCGAATTCAGGCGAGCTCGCCCTCGAGCTTTTTCAATTTTTATGTTACTTTTTTGACTAGATACACGTGCTGGAGTCCGAGCTGGAGGATTTTCCAAATTCCAATGAGATGAAGGACCTATCTAGTGTGAGGCCTGCAGATTTTCAACCAACTGGTGCAAAAAAAAGCAGCTTCAAAACCACTTTTCTGGGAGGAATGCAACAAATGAAACCTCTTTTTCTTTCTCCCCTGTCCAGTCGTTTGCTGCTCGTACTTTCGTTGAGTTTTGGAATATTAATGACGTAAGGATTTTAAGTTGATTTAATTTTTACCATGGACATTTATTCCTCTCCTAATATAATGATTATGATTGCATAACAAATGAATTCATTTTTCAGATTGAATACCATCCGCTTGTGGCAACCACAGCTTTTTACAATCCTAGCACATTTTGAGAACTTGGAAGTCGAAGCAGTAGAAGGTTTCACTTTTTGCCAAATTCTAGACCACTCAAGGCCAATTATGGCCAACAACACTGCAAGAAATTCGCAAGTACTCCCAGAACATTGCAAAGAAGTAATCATATAATTTTTAATCAGTTTCATAACACGCGCATCAAAAGTTCGACTTTCGCTGCCTCTTCAGCGAAGCGAAAGTGGCCGATTCTTGCCGAGTCGAATAGAAGTCAGCTGACGAGGCAAAGGTTTAACTTTCTTCCCTAGGGGCGAATGTAAAACATGGCACGACTGAATGAAATTGATGGGATTATGCGCGCGCATGTGTCGTGTGTCTCTGCTAACTTCACTGCAGCAGCGTCACAAATAACCTCATAGTTTCCATTATTCTGACGTGTCATCCAGGTGCAGTGTTATCATTTTGTTGAAATCGAGTGTCCCGTCGAAATCTTTGAAAATCCGGCATTTCCAGACCGCCTTTTTAATTCTGACAGTGTCATTTTTTACCACGCTATTACTGAAAAGGCAGCGAAAGCCGAATTTCCGATGCGCTTGTAATGAAAAATATCGTGCATATCTGGCAGCGAATGGTGGCGATATCTGACTCTTATGTTGCCGCGCTCGCTTCTCTCGGGCGGCAACTTGACAGTTTGTCAGCCATCGCCGCCTTTCGACATTAGCTATGTAATATATGCTATTAAACTCCAGCCTAAAAAAGTAATACTACTCTGATCCCAAATGAAAAAAGATTGCTGTATATTTTGGGTTCAATTTTATTCAAAACCAGGCATTTTTTTATAGATTCCAGTTGATACTTCAGTGTACTATTTTACCATGATTGTCTATAGTGTAACTACTAGTTCTACTTTTTTAGCCGCTGTGATAGTGAACACAATTCGTAACAAAACACTTTTACGTAAGTTGAATGAAAAAGATTAATACGTCATTTAAGAAAATGCTCTAGATGAATTTTAAATATAAATTTGTTTCAGCAATTACTCTTTTTATCGCATTTTCCTCGATCGTTGCCATCAACTGGTCTCCTAGCACGTTAGTCACTCTTATCATCACTTGCATCTATTGTGGAGTGCTAAGTGCAAGTGTGAATTTAAATATCAGTATCACGGTGGATTTATTTCCTACCACATTGAGGTAAGAATTTAGTATAAAAAATGAGTCTAATTAGTTGTTATGCGCAAGCAAGAAAGGTTTTCGTAGTGAATAGCGACGCCTTCGCCTCACAAATTTTCCCTTCAATCTTTTCTCCACTTACCATCTCTTCACACCATTCCTTCTCCCCTAAAGAACTCAACCAAGCCCCTCCACTCTCCTACTTATCACCCATCCCCAACTCCTTTCCTTTATTCTCACACTCTTCTTTTCCTTACTCGCACCATCCAGTCCAATCCTACTATCCGTTCACGATAGGAAGGCCCCTCCAAAACAGCTGCACATTTTTGTAATTTACTCGTAAGAAAAAAATCGCATGAAAACGTAGCTTATACTATGATGAAGCTCACTTTATTGCGCTTAAGACAAGTCCCCATTTGTTTATGTACAAAAATTGGTTTGGAAAATATCCTTCCCGAAAAGATGAAAACCGTGCTTTTTTCGCGTCACTCTGTCCTTGCTTGACTTTCGATGACGACATCTTTGAAATGAACAGTTCAAAAAATTTGAAAAAAATCATGTAGATTCTTTCATATTTTGACTATACATACGTGAAAACAAAATTGCAATATATTAATAACAATTAATGTGAAATGATGTTAAACGTGACTATGCTATCTCTGGTAATATACATAGTAGAGAGTTATATTTTGGCTTAAACTGCTTGGAAAATTTCAACAAATGCAATCGAATAATAATTAGGAATGACAATCTTGAAACCTATTAATTAATAACAAATAATCCTGGAAGACCCACGAATAGTAGTATGGGTGTGAGGACACAGCAGGATCCATAGCTGACGGGTCTGTTCATTGAAAAAAAGGTAGCTACTGCTCGAAAAGTTGCCATTGGAAATCAAAGTATCTTTTTCCTCTTTTCAGAACTTGATGAATGAGCAGACCCCCTGAGGTGACCCTTTAGCTATGGTATCCCATAGCCATAGTCTCCTCACACCCACACTACTATTCGTCGCTCTTACAGCATTATTTGTTATTAATTAATAGGTTTTAAGATTGCTATTCCTGATTTTTATTCGATTGTATTTGTTGAAATTTTCCAAGCCATTTAAGACAAAATATAACTCTCTACTGCGTATATCACGAGAGATAGCATAGTTATGTTCAAATGAATTTTACGTTAATTGTTATTAAGATATTGCAATTTTGTTTTCATGTATGTATAGTCAAAATATGAATGCATCAATATGATTTTTTTCAAATTTTTTACATGGTTCAGTTCAAAGATGTCGTCATCGAAAGTCAAGCAAGGACAGAGTGACGAGAAAAAAGCACGGTTTTCATCTTTTCGGGAAGGATATTTTCCAAACCAATTTTTGTACATAAACAAATGGGGGCTTGTCTTAAGCGCAATAAAGTACGCCTTATCGTGGTATAAGCTGTATTTTTATGCAATTTTTTTCTTACGAGTAAATTACAAAAATGTGCAGCTGTTTTGGAGGGGCCTTCCTATCGTGAACGGATAGTAGTTATCACCTTTTCCCATCCCATTTCACTTATCCGCACACTACCTTTTCCCTTCCCTTCGCATTCCAACCCCTTGTTTCATTCTCCCTTGTCCCTTCTCCTTGCTTGGCCCTTCCTTCTCCCATATGCCCACCCATCCCTTGCCACTTTCCTCCTCTCGTGATGACCTTTCTCCTCCCCTCACTCCTCCACCATACTCAATAGCAACCCATATATTTACGGCTTCTATAGTCTATACTCTATTTCACGAGAGAAGAATATTTCGAAAAGACGAAATCTCGTATTCTGTGAGCAGCTTCTCAAGGAAAGGGAAGTGTAGGCATAGGACCCCCGCTGGCATGGGTTTAGTCGTGGTCCTAAGTAAGGTTATGAAAAATTTCAGAATGCACACTTAAAAAGTGTTCCTTAAATGAGGTAAAGTGATGGTAATGTAAAATGGGATAATTGTATATGCACAAAAATTTAGTACATGCATCTTCAAGACATTGAGCAAATAAAAACAACAACAAAATCGATAAAAAAGACAAACCTGAAATAGCGGACCTCTAAATCATATCCGATTTTGAATTTATTTGCTTGAAATTTTTTTCGGACTAAACAGATACAACTTAGGTGAACTATGTAGGTTACATGAAATGGAATGTGACATTTCGCAAGTAGTTTTTTCCACTTAATACGAATCTGAGTTCCAGTTTTTACCTAGGTCAAATTTTTTGAGATTTCTTTTTTTTTCAAATTTTGTTAAAAATCACAAATTGCGCTATGCGAGAGAGTAGACTTTTTTTAACCAAACCAGTTATGAGTTGTTCAAAAAATACATACGTAACATTTTCAGGGGGGAGGGTGGTCATCTCTAGCGGTACGCCAAGGTTAAAGTTACAAAAACTTACAAGTGAGAAGGTGCTACAGAGTTGAGGTTGCTGATGTCCAATTGTCCACAATACAATTTATGTGGGATTTCGAAGCTTGGAGAATTCGCCACGCGAATTAGCACCTTTTCATTCTGTCTCCACGACTTAGACCCTTTCCTTTGGTCTCTCCGAAATGAAACCTTGTTCAAGAGAACTCACATGAATTCAAGAGATTATGACAGAATACAAAGAATTTAAGAGAATATTATAGCGAATTCGACGGAATTCAGAGCAATTCCAGATAATTAAAGTGAGGTCAAATCGAATGTAAGTGAATTCAAGCGACTTCAAGGGAATTCAAGTCAATTTAAGTAAATATTTGTCGACAGCAGTAATCGCCGACTGAAAGTTGACATTTGAGGCTTGGACATTTTTAGTCGTATCTCAAGAACCCACAACGATCTTTTAGGTTTTATTGGCTTAAATGTTAAAAAAGACTTCAACGCCTGTGTGGTATGAATTTCAGATTTTTGCTACAACTTTCCTAGGTGCTGCCACAAGTTGAATTCGAGGTACAAAATTCGAGAAATACAAAAATATGTCTATTAGGGCTCAATTGACGTGTCATTTAATTAGGTATTTTCACTTGGACCACCAGCTAACTACACTTCGTTGAGTGCTGAGCGAGGGAAAAACCATTGACCAAATGTATGGGACAAAACTTTATTTTTGTAATATCTTCGTAATTAATAATAATTATCATCATTTTATTTCATTAAATAGTTTTCAAAAAATAAAAACTATTATTCAAATACACTTATACAGAAAAAATTAGTTTTTACGAAGATATTAGCGAAATCGGGCAAAAATGGACCTAATCCCATGCATTTGGTCCATTGCTTTCCCCTCAGCACTCAACAAAATTCAGTAAGTTAGCGGGTGGTTGAAGTGAAAATACCTAATAAGCTTTCTAACGGTTCTTTAAAAAAGTTCTTCGCTCCATTCTTGAACGAGTTTTTGAAACGTTTTTGAACGAAGTTTTTGAACGCTTTAAAGTCAGCAGTGATTTTTAATAGTTTCGCTGATCGCACCGACAATTTCCTACGATAGCGTAGATTACATAATGAAACTAATCCTTTTAAGAAATAAATACACTTTGAATAATATATATGAGCTATACAAAGGAATGATTCGCGTACATTAATGTAGGCGTCTAGTTTATAATTTCTTTCACACATCATATTTATATAATTCCACAGCTTTATACGTAACTGTAGGATTTGTTTGATCTTCTTCACGACTTTTTAAACTAAATGGTTTTATGAAACTCAGATGTCAATCCAGAAACTTTTGTGGTCCCTCGATTCACTTACTTTCGGAAATTATATTTACCGTTTATTCTATTATGTACCAGGCAGCTAATAATGAGACGATACGTATCTGCCTCCTTTAGATTGCAAATATTACACATTTCCAATGGTCGCAATACATATTTTTCGCTGTTTCAATAAATTCCACAAATATGTTTTTTTTTACCACACGTACTTGCACGATAAGGCTGCTAGATTTGGACATTCTGGATCAGTCTATAATTCTTCACTACTACAGTAAAGTGATTTTATAATTTTGTCTTCTATATTGTATAGATTTTCTATATTTAAGTTTCCCCACGGGTTAGTTATTTAACATTCTATACAAAGAGTCGTCGGAAACTGTTTTTTTAATGAGGTTATGGTAGGGTAGTGAAACCAGAGAACGGCCACTAACTAATGATCGGCCAGTTGTCGGTAATTTCTCGATTAATATATAATAAGGAAGTTACATAATTTGGGACAAAATGCTGTTTACAAGTATTACCTTCAATTTTCTATGAACCACAAGCGTGAAGTCATAGACAATTTATAAATATTTAACTCGCCAGTTAGCAGTGGGCTCATTTTGATTGTCATGATGAATACCAAAAGATTTTTTTGCTTTGCAAGCTCCCAGTTCTGGTGTGGTGAGTATATAGATGTTTCGTGTGGAAGGAGACACTGTTTCGTGAAGGCTTAAGCCCTGTATTGCTTAATAATTAATAGGTTAAAATGCCTCTTGGAAAATTTTAAGCACTGCCGAAGGACTGGAATCGCTTTTTAGGCAAATCTTATGTTTGGCCACCCGGTCGACCTTAGGGTTTGTAAATAATATTTTTGTAATACCTTGTTCGGCCACGAAAAAATGTCGTTTTGAGGTTATGTTTCAATACTATTTTTACCTACAGTCTGGCCGATCTTAGGGTAAAAAATTGGCCAATGAACGAATTTTTTTGGTCGATCTTGGAAGATTGATGCACTTTTTTACAAAATAATCTTAATCATATGAAGGAAATCATATATGAGAATAATAAACAAGTAAATATAGGAAATAGTCTCAGATACGTTGAAATATTGTATATTCAACTGTTTATTTAGTCAATACCGTTGAACAAGAAGCAAATCAAAAGTGGCCGACCATTGGTTCCACTGCATTACTACAGTAAAAAAGAAGTTCCCGACGACTCGACATCTACAGCAATGCCTTTTTTATTTCTTTACTGAAGATCAAGGTAAATTCTAGATTGAATATCTTTTCTTTGGCATCAAAAGGCGAAAAAACTACTTATAGTTCGTTCAAAACTTTTTTTACCAGGTATTACGGTGTCTGTAACACCATATTTTTTCAAGCTTTTTAATATGTTTCTTTGTGATTATCTCGAGAACTCTTAGAGCTGTCGAAATATTGAGATGGACGTAGGATTCGGACTTGAAAAATGCATCGAAACCGTGGACTACTTTTCTTTATATATGATTTGAATCATTTTTCACTACACTGTTAGAAATTTTTATAGCGATTTTACTATAAATGTAATGGAAGCAATATGCATATACGTGTAGTAAATTTAATATACCATCATCTTGTAAAATTAATATACATGTATAGTAAAACAGAGCGCGTGAAAGTTGAAAGTTCTTTGATACACACAAATCTTGTCAAATATTTAAAACTAAAGTAATAACCTGCAATTCATCGACTACATTCATATTTATAATCAAAGTGCAACGTACAGGTGGGATTTTCTTCAAAATTCACTGTAAATGTCAGAATTTTAACAAAACAACCGCTGCTTTTAGGTTAGGTGTCTTAATTATTCGCTTAATTGAACTTTTCCACTTAAAAGCCAGTATAATTTATGTTTAACTAGAAAAAAATAGCAGGCTTTATTATTTGGAATTGACGATTACTGCCAAAATTAATTTTAATTTGTGTAAAGTGAATTTACCTGACTTTTCTAAGAGTTGATCAATATTCATGTATATGAAATTTACTATGCAGCCTCTTAATTACTATTTCATAGACCGAGTTTTTAGATTTACTATACAAATGTATAGTAAATCTATATTAAAATTGCAAACATTTTTAACAGTGTAAGGTTAAAATATTTGCATACACAAATTAAGTTTCAAATATCTTCTTAATAAGATTTATTGAATACAAATGGAGGACAGATTCGAATTCAGCGAGAAGAAATACTTCGAAAACAAGATGTCTTATATCATATTTTTTTACCACTGTTATTGAAACGGTAATAATTATAGGCAATTTTCCCCCATGAATATTTAGGCTCTGAATAAAAATTGACATCAAATTATAGAAAAAAATTAATCTTGTACATTTTCTTTCTGAAATACGTAGAATAGAGATATCTCTATCTCCGTAGAACGATTTATGTAAGAGAACAATCCCTAAGAACGGAGAATTGAGATACGTGGGCTAACTCTTGTTTTGATTCGCAGAACAATGGCTGTGAGTTTGATCATGATGACGGGCCGCATCGGCGCTGTCTTGGGGAACATCATGTTTCCTGTTTTGCTCGAGTATGGCTGTTTCGTCCCTATCATCGCACTGGCTTCTTTCATTTTACGTGAGTGTTTATATAGCATTCTACCTTTCAATGCCAAACGGCAAAAGAACACAATAAATCCCAATTTTTTCCAGTTTGCATCGTGCTGACCTTCTTCATCCCGAAGCCCAATAAGAACTTGAAGTAAGCAGCCACCACGAATTACACGGATCATTTTTACGTCCCTTTATCTCATTCAACAAGTGGATTCATCTGGTAACATCGACACATAGTTGTGTTACCGACTTCGTAGATCGCAATTACCACCCACACAAATAAATAAGCCTTTTCTTTACTATTGATTGGTCTCTGCAACTCGAAAATGCAGGAGGATCAGGCAAGAGGAAGCAGCTTGATTCTGATTTCAATAGTAGTTCCAAATTATTCTGCTGCAATCGCCGATTTTAATTAGCTCGAATTCAACTGATTCAAGTCGGTTGGAAGTGGTCGCGGAAAAATGGACAATGGCCGGGTTACTAAGCCGCTTTAAGTCTGGGCCTTGAGTTTCACTTTCGACACATCCTGGAGAGCCCTGCAGCCTTCACCCACATGCTCATGATCCCCTCTTTAGCTGTGTGGATGATGCATTATCGATACGTAAGATCTCGCCACGATCTGCGAGTACATCGGTTGTCCGATTATTATTCAGTGAATTCGATACTAGGTCTTAACTATGCTGACAAATTAAAAAAAAAGTATTCTTTTCGCCGGGTAATTTAGGAAAAGCTATGTAGATCATAAGTTTAGGCTTAGAAATTAGTATTTTCGGAAAGGCGAACTATATTCTGTATGTGATAATTATAATTATCACAATTTTTGGCTGAACGAAAGCTTCGTTCGCCCGTTGCCCACGATCCAGCGCCACCTGACACAATCTGTAGCGATACTTGTGCGCTTGGTCACGCATTCTGTATTACATTCGTTAATTGTCAAATTAGGGATAAATGTCCCATTAATAAAATTTTGTATCAAAATTGAAGGATAATGCGTTTGAGCTACAAGAGCAATATAAATTTCACCTAGAAGCACACTACAAACTCTTGATTTTTAAGGAGTTCAAGTTACCGTTAATATATAACCCCAAATTACGTTAACGTAAAAAATTGCTTTTCCAGTCGGTCTCCAAAGAAAATTTTAAATGACTTTATTTGTAGTATATGAATTTATATGTCCTTCAATTTTACATGATTTTCTTCAAGATTTTACACGACAAACTTTGATTAATAACGAATCATTTGATGCTACAGGGTTCTACATTGTATTATGACAGCCATTCCAGTATAGCTAGATCATGCAAACTTTGATATGAAAGATTCAGCCACACAATTCTATAACTTACAAATACGATTTAGGATACTTTACGGATAAAATATTATTTGTCTAGCTATAATACGTTATCATAATGGTATGCCTAAAATAGTCATTCCGTATGGTTGTAGTTTGAATAACCATCAGAATTATGCGTGTACCGTCGAATTATTTCTTTTAGTGTACAAGGAATTTATTTAGGATGATGTTCATGTTGCGAGTCTACATTAGTTTTATTTAATACTGCATAACGAGAAAAAAAGGAAGAAAGTTGTATGTAAGTTTTATTTATTTGATTGGAAACTATGTTCTCATAACTAAGATACTTTTATTATCTTGGTGGAAGGAAGATAAGTGGAAAAAGAATTAAAAGTTTATATTAGAACAAATTGTGCTTGAAAATTCTTAATTAGAGGAAAAAGGTCCTTTATGATAGTTAACTTTTTACATTTTCATCAGAGAAGGTATTAGATTAGTGTAAAATTTGACCCCCCCCCCCCCGTTTTTGCCAAATGTCCACGTTTTGAGACCCCCTGAATTCGAAAAACAGGTTTTTACGAATGTGTCTGTATGTCTGTCTGTAGATTTTTAGATTGTTAGCACGATAACTGTCAAAAGAATTGACATATTGGATTGAGGTTTGGTATACTCTTCAAGTGTCCTAAAATGAGTGTCAAGTTCGTTAGCCAGTCATTTTGGATGAAAATTCAAATATTGAGCGCAATTTTCAAAAATTTTGTGACCACTTTTTTGAGATTCAAGAAATCTATGTACAGTTAATAGTAGTACTTAAAACGTCGAACAATTTATCATCATGAATTTTTTTTATACACAAAAAATTACCGGAGTTATAGCATTTACAAAATTCCAAAAAACAAACGAAAATGAACATTTTAAGCGAAGCAACGCACGATATGAAAAAATATCAGCAAAAGAAAAACGTTGCATTTTCAACACCCTACAAGATTCTCGCAACAAGTTTTTGAATTTTCTTGAAAAATGAAAAATTCCATTTTACGGTCAAACTATATATATATATATATATATATATATATATATATACCATTAAACCATTTCCCTTTCAGGGTAGGCGTGACACTACCCGATGCGGGTAGTGTTTCTAGGTTTTTCTTGTAGTTATAAATAACTACAAGTGTGGGCTCACCACACCCACGATGTGCCAACAGCACTCATGTCAGTATTCTTGAATGGTCACCCATCCAAGTACTAACCGCGTCCAACGCTGCTTAACTTCAGTGATCTGACGAGAACTGGGTTTTTCAGCGTGGTATGGCCGTTGGTTATAAGATACGAAAAAAGGTGAATTGATAAAAATTTTTGTATTCAAAAAAGATCTACAAATTTGTTGCAAACCACTTTTTGACAGGCCGCGTAGTTTTTGTTTTATTCGTAAAAAACTGCATTACAAACAGAAAATTTAATTTTTAGACAAACGACACAAGATACGAAAGAAAAAAAATATAAAAAATTTGTTTACCCAAAAAAGAGCTACAAATTTGTTATGAATTATTTTTTGATAGGATGCGCAGTTTTGGTTCTAATCGTGAGCCATTTCGGAAGAAAATTCAAAAAGTTAGAGCATTTAAAAAATTTTTGAGACAATTTTTTTTCAATAAAAAACAAATTACCAGAGTTAAAATTACCAGAGTTAAATTACCAGAGCATTTACAAAATTAAAAAAAAAACAAAAATTTAAATTTTATGTCAAACAACGCACGATATGAAAAAAAGTCAAGAGAAGAAAAACGTTGATTTTTGAACACCCTATAAGATTGTCATAACAATTTTTTCAATTTTCTTGAAAAATCGAAAATTACAATTTTTATCGCACAAAAAAATTATAAAAAATAAAAAATTCCATTTTGCGATCAAACTATACCAGATACGAAAAAAGATGAATGGACCAAAATACAGTATCGAGCGCGAAGCGCGAGAACCAACAGTCGCGCGCCCTAGGTGCGCTCAAACTTGCGAGCGAAGCGAGCCGCGCGCGATGAGAATGTGATTTTTTAATGATAAATTGATGCTCCGGTTGCAAAAAGGAGATATCGAATTATTTTGCTGGAGTGGGGAGGTCCCTGAGCACTTGAAAATAAAGTTTTGAATTTTAATCTTTAAAATACATATTCACATCGTAAATTAAATTCCGCATCTTTTTCTTTCAATAAAAAAAGTTGTAGCTTTTTTATTTTCTGAATTATTTATAAAAAACTGTTTTTTTCTCTGATTAAAATATTTCGCCTTGTTCCACTTGAACTCCCGACGAAGTCGGGACTTTTTAATATTTTAAAGTAAAATTCATGATAAGTATGCCCATACTTGTAGTTATTTACTACAAGAAACTATTCACCTAGAAACACTACCCGAATCAGGTAGTGTCACGCCTACCCTGAAAGGGAAATGGCTTAATGGTATACATACATACATGCATTGACATCTTCTGCGACCGATGACATAAGCAAAAGTTGAAAATGTTCATTTGAAAAAAAGTTAATTATTTTTTGCCGAGGCGTTGCACAATTCGTGCACAAACAACTTTGATCGTTTCGGGAGTCGAGCGAATTTTGAGCAAGCAAAAACTGTCAGGGAGAAAGTTGGTCAGGAAGGTTCAAAGAAGGTTTCTGGACATTTTTAGCTTAATTGAAGTAGTAGTTAACAAACTGTTAATGTTTTAATTTTCCAACGCGATCGATTTTCTATCGCGTACCCTGGCGGACCGAACGAATAGAGCGGATACGCTACAGCGTATCCTCACAGTATCCACATCGTATCCTCTCCGTAACATGCAAGAAAAACTCATTAAAAAAGGAAGATGAACATTTCACTTGTTGAAATTCGGATTCTACGTGAAATTTTGCGTTAAAAGGTCACGGAGTAATCGCAATAGTCTTTCTTGCAACATTAAAAACTTTAATAAAATATAATACTTATCGATAACGTAGGCTGCAGGCGACTTCAAACGCATCGTCGACGGATAACGCCTATTAACTGCTACTGAACGACGATGCGTTTGAAGTCGCCTTCAGCGCACGTCATCGATAAGTATTATATTTTTTTAAAGTTTTTAATGTTGCAAGAAGAACTATTGCGATTACTCTGTGACCTTTTAACTCAAAATTTCACGTAGAATCCGAATTTCAACAAGTGAAATGTTAATCTTTCTTTTTTAATGAGTTTTTCTTGCATGATACGGCGAGGATACGATGTGGATACGATGTGGATACTATAAGGATACGCTGTAGCGTATCCGTTCCGTTCGTTCGGTCCGCCAGGGTAGGCTGCGGTCCGGCCGGTACTACACAACGTTCGGTGGAACTCCGTCGCAGCGGCCGGTCAGATACAGCTAATTTTTATTTGAGATACGAAAAATCAAGACTTATTCTAAGTTACATAAAATGGGTAGTGATAATTCAGAATTATGAGTGTCCAATTTTTGGTAGTATTAAAATAAAAATATATAATAAATAAACCCAAGAAGACAAACAAAAATTAAAGTGGAAATACTATACTTAGCGCAGATTTTAATTGGTAAATATTAATTATTTCAATAAACACGTAAAGTACAAGATTTTCAATTTTTGCTCAAAAAATAATTTTAGGTGAATTTACTGGTAAATGTAACCAGACTTTCTCTAGTTAAAGCTTATGATTATAACTTTAAAACAATCGTAGATTTATTCTAAAAATGATATCTAATTGTTTTCAAGTAAAAACCATCACTGCATTTATATTATGAAATTTTTTACAGCTTTCATAATACGTATTCAGATATAACTTTGAAAAAAATATTATGTAATATTTCAACGATTATTTTTGGTTTAAAAAAATCAGAAAGTGTATGCAGGTATGTTTACAAATAGAGGTGAGACAGATGACACGCGGGATACAAGAAAAGAAACGTGTACAGATTATTTATTTTTAAGAATTTTGTTGGAATACACCGACAATATGTACACCTACAAACACATTAGCAAACGGAGACATTCAGCATCCAGGATTCTTGAGGAAATCTAGCCTGCAGTTCATTGCAGACCTCTGTCAACTCTAAGGGACCAATGACCTGAAGGGAGTAATAAGGCCCATTCAGTTCGGTGCGATCCGTCAAGCTAGACACTCACGGGCGTAAACAGTTTCGGCAGAAATTCGTGCATTTTTCAAAACAGTGATATTCAGTTATATATACACACAATTATAAAGTACATTTTTACATACACAAACATACACAGAAATCTTATAAACATTCAGTGTAGTCAATACAGAAAAACAATATTGTGCATACACTAGCCACGCAATGAAGCGTATTTCATACTTTTTGTAACCATTGTGCTTTTATTCTTAAAATACACATATATTAATCGTGAATTTCGTGTGTTATTAATGAATTTTTCCAACAGGTTATCGGCCCAGAGCCTAGTGCATAAGAATTGGATAAAGTGACACAAAACAGTGACAATCGGATAAAGTGACAAGAAATAAACAGTGACATATTGGATACAGTGACAAAAAGTGAAAATAAACATCAGGTGTGTGAGAAGGTGTCTATGAACAGTGAAGCTTTGAAAGTTATAGTGAAGACAGTGGAAATTTTGTTCGTGAAAGTGCACGAGAAATAAAAATGGCTGATTTTCTACGTACAAGTGTACAAAAGTTGAATAGTGAGAACTATTCTATATGGAGCCAGAAAATGGAGTTGCTGCTTATAAGGGAAGAACTGTGTGATGTGATCAAGGAAGATGCGCCAACACCAGTGGATCGTGCATGGTCAAAAAGGGATGATAAAGCACGTGCAACAATCGGACTCCTCGTTGAAGATAATCAGTTACTTCACATGCAAGGAGCGATCAGTGCGCGTGAAGCTTGGGAAAAACTCAGGGAACATCACCAAAAGGCGACGCTGTCCAGTACGATGTTTTTGTACAAAAGAATATTCGCAGACTACGCTTAGCAGAAGGTGGCGATGTAGAGAACCAAATAGGTGAAATGTTGACCAGGCTCGGTCAACTCTGTACAGCGAAATGGCGAATTTTTAGGACTTGGACGCGGGGACAGAGAGGCATTGAGGGGTGCGATATTAGTTCTCTGGCCCATCGCAGATGGCTCTAACTTTTAACGCCAACGGGTGGGGCGAAGTAAAAAGCGCGTGCGCGGCAAATTGTTTGTCGTGGCTTGTGGCTGTGATTTTGTTGGTTATGTAGTTCCGTACTGCAGTCCTTCAAATAAAGGCAAAATTAAGTGAATGAGAAACGTAAAATGGGAAATAGAATGATAATTATCTTTAATTTCCTATTTTTCGTTTCTTATTTGCTTCATTTTGTCTTTATTATTCCTTTTTTGTTGAATTATTTTAGTATTCAACACATGTAAGGAAGGGGCATATACATATATAAAGACGAACACATGCAAGCGTCTGTAGTTCTCTGGCTCATCACAGATGGCGCGGAATATCGCCATTTATTTCCCACAGAGTTGACCGAGCCTGATTTTGACGCTCACGAACAAGCTGGCAGCTTTAGGAGAGGAGTTAAAGGACAAATTAAAAGCTTCGCACTTACTAAGCAACCTACCAGACTCATACAGTGGATTAATAACAAGTTTAGAGAGTAGAAGCGAGACGGATTTTACTCTAGATTTCGTTAAAGGAAGAGTGATTGACGAATACAAAAGACGTAAGGAAGGCCAGGCATTCGAAAGCAGCAGCGAAGCAGCATTAAAAACCGTGCATAGAAAACTCAATCAGGATAAAGGGCAAAAGGAATGTTTTTTCTGCAAGAAAACAGGATACTTCAAGAAAGAATGCTTCCAATACAAAAAATGGAAAGCAGGAAAAGATAAGCATGAAAAGGCGAATAAAGTTACGCAGCCTCAGGAGTCTTCGGACGCATTTTGTTTTATGGCAACAGGAAGTGAAGAGGCTGAAGTGCCAGAAAGGATTGTTGGTGAAATGTGTTTTAATGCTAACCTAGGACAGAGCAATCGAAATTCTTGGTTCGTCGACTCAGGAGCAACGTGCCACATGTCCAGCTCAAAGAATTTTTTCACAGATTTCGACCCCAACATTAAAGGCTATGTACAGTTGGCGGACAGCAAAATAAGGAGCGAAGTAAAAGGCATGGGCTCAGGAATTCTAAAATGTATTGTCGACGGCCAGGTACATCCAGTCAAGGTACGAAACGTGCTTTATGTTCCAACTTTCGGATCAAATTTAATCTCAGTGAAGAAACTCACGAAAGGAGGATTTGAACTCAACTTCAAGGGCGACGACTTTAAAAGAATCAAAGTAGATAAAGTCCTAGCCTGTGCACGACTTGGAACCGATACGAAAGATTTATATGAGTTGGAGATAGTTTTCGAAAAGGCGTGTGCTGTAGTAAATACCGACCATAACGATGATTGTCAGCATGTTTGGCATAGGCGCTTTGGGCATTGGGACCCAAACGCAATTAAGGATTTGGTCGAGGATGGGCTGGCTACGGGCATAACAATAACCAACTGCGGCAAGCGAGAGGTATGCGAGTGCTGTGTAAATGGAAAGATGGCTAGACAACCTTTTCCAAAGAAAAGTGCAACAAAGACAAAAACTACTCTCGACCTAATCCACACAGACATTTGCGTACCGATGCAAACAATAACTCCTGGAAAGAAAAGGTACGTCATGACAATCACAGACGATTACTCGAGATTTACGGTAGTACATTTTATGGAAACCAAGGATGAGGCAACTACGTTCATTAAGCAATCCATAGAAATGACTAAGACGCAGTTCAACAAAACCCCAAAGTGTATAAGATCGGATCGAGGAAGGGAGTATTTAAATACAGGTTTGCAGGACTATTTAAACGACAAAGGAATTAAAGTGCAGTATACAGCTGCATATTCGCCCCAGCAGAACGGAGTGGCCGAACGAAAAAATAGATCACTGCTGGAAATGGCGAGATGGCAAAAATCACAAAGGAAAAACGTCGGAAGTTAGATTAAAAGGCAGAAAAATTAATATTCGTTGGATACTTGGAAGAGTCGAAAGCGTTTCGACTGACTGACAAAAGAACTGATCGGATACAAATTAGTCGAGACGTCATCTTTCTCGACAAGTTGGATCCTCAAGTTCAAAACGATTCAGGGCGTGAAAAAGTGGATCTTCTGCTCAAAAAGAATGCCGAGGAATTTCAAAATTTCAGCAAGGAAGAGGAAACATCTGCCGAGTCTAGCTTGGATGATAATAATCCTAATCAGGAAGACAATGCGGGACACGAGGCGTTGTCAAGGACTGATAAGGAACATTGGATAAGGGCGATAGATGAAGAAATCGATTCATTTGTGAAGAACGAGACATGGGGCATCGTACCAAAACGGAAGGACGCAAATATATAGTCACCTGTAAATGGGTCTTCAAAACCAAGCAGAACGCCGATGGAACGGTAGACAGGTACAAAGCGAGGCTTGTAGCACGAGGTTTCTCTCAAAAATACGGTACGGACTACGATGAAGTTTTCGCACCTGTAGTGAGGCAAACGACATTCAAGGTGTTGCTTGCATTCACAGGTAAAAGGGATCTAGTTATTAAACATTTCGTTGCCAAAACAGCTTTCCTCAATGGAGAATTGAAAGAAACTATCTACATGAGGCAGCCAGAAGGATACGAGAAAGCAGAAAAGGAAGGACTAGTTTGCAAACTGAAAAAGGGACTCTATGTACTAAGACAAGCTGCAAAAATTTGGAATGAAGAGTTAAATAGTATTTTGAACAACTATCGTTTCTTGCAAAGTAAAGTTGATCTGTGTCTCTATGTGGAGAAAATTGAAAAAGAAGAAATTTATATAACCTTTCACGTGGACGATTTTTTAATTGCTTCAAGAGAAATTAAAGAAATCGATGAAACAGCTGATTTTTAAAAACCAACTTCAACCTATTGGATCTAGGAATTTTGAAAATATATCTTGGTATCGAAATAAGAAAAAATGGAGAAGGATTTTATTGTATCAAACAAGAAAAATACATCGAGACTATTTTAAGTAGATTTGGATTAGAAGAAGCGAAACCGTCAAGTATACTTTTGGATACGGGATATCTGAAGAACAGGCAGTGTCAACCTTCGATGGAGAACAATGAAAAGTATCAGCAGCTTATTGGGGCTTTGTTATACATAGCAGTAAACACGAGACCAGATATATCTGCAAGTGTAACAATACTAAGTCAGTACAATAAGCAACCCACAACGGCAGACTGGACGGAAGTGAAAAGGATTTGCCGATACCTGAAGGGAACCAGGGATTACGAGCTGGAACTAGGTCAGTCTGGCGAAGAAATGGGTTTAATGGGTTATGCAGATGCAGACTGGGCAGAGAACCGCATTGACAGAACATCTAACAGTGGGTACCTGTTGAAGTTTTTAAATGCCATGATCAGCTGGGGATGTCGCAAGCAGACGTGCGTTGCTCTCTCATCAACAGAGGCGGAATATATCGCGCTAACGGAAGCATGCCAAGAAGCCTTCTGGATTCACAGATTGCTGGAGGATTTCACGTGTAAAAACAGGAGACAATAGTCATCTATGAGGACAACCAAAGCTGTTTGAAGATGATTTGTAACAAGAAGTTTAGCCATAGAACGAAGTACATAGACACAAAATTTCATTTCGTTAAGGATCTGAAGGAGAAAAAAATAATCGACTTTATTCATTGTCCAACAAACGAAATGATCGCGGATATGCTCACAAAACCGCTAAACAAAATTAAACTAAAGTTTATGGCTCAGGAATGCGGATTGAAGTTACAATAATGCAATATTGTCGTTGAGGAAGGGTGTTGGAATACACCGACAATATGTACACCTACAATCACATTAGCAAACGGAGACATTTAGCATCCAGGATTCTTGAGAAAATCTAGCCTGCAGTTCATTGCAGACCTCTGTCAACTGGGTGCACTCGAATTGCGCCAGTGGTCAACCACCCTGCCAAACTGAAACCTGAACTGCGCCAGTCGGTAAAAGGTGTAAAAGTAGGTAGTTTTCAGCTAGCATGAACTGCGCCAAAGGTATTTTCAGGTGCTCCTCCCATGAAAATAGCACAATGGGCAAGGAATCTTGAAATACTCTTCCCATGAAAAACAATGTGTGATTTCAAACTGACTTTTATTTTATGTTTCTTTACTATATGTTCTAGCTAGAAAGTAAAATTGCAATATATTTTTTATTTTTCTACATTAAACATATAAATATTATCAGTGGTAAGGATAAGAAAATGATGCATAGGGGAATCGTCGAATAAAAATAGTCCTTCTGTAAAACAAAAAGAATTTCAGTTTTAGTTAAAGGGCAGTGACAAAGAATGTCAGATTTCTGTGCATTATAAAACTATTATCGAAGAAAAGAAACTAATTTAAAAAAAAAATGAATTTTCAACCAAAGAAATGATTTTTTAACCCAATAGTTGAATTTTTAACCCAAAAGATGAATGTTTAACCAAGAAGATTAAATGTCTACCAAAAACGTTGAATTTTCGACAAAAAATGGAAGTTACATTTTTTAGTTGTAAAAATTAATTCTCAATTTTTAAAAACAACTAATTTTCAATTAAAAAAAAATCATTTTTAATCGAAGAAATGAATTTTCAACCAAAAATATGAATTAGGCACCAAGAAGATTAATATTCTACTACAAAAGACAAAGTTTCAACAAATACAGAAAATTTTACCTGAAGAAGATAAATGTTTGAATCGAGTGAAGTTTGTCATACTAACGCATAAAGTTAACCTGAAATTTTTAATAGAACTAGCAAAAATTAACCGTTTGTGGTAAGTTTTTTTTTCAAAACTATTATTTAAATAAAATATTGCATTATAGATTTTGAATTTTTTAGTTTCATCATACACATAAATACCTTGAAACTATATTTTTTATGTTTTTGAAATGTTAAAAAATCTTAAAAGTACAGTGTTAGATAATTTCAACGTTGTTGGCTTTAGGGTCAGATGAATTGAAACTAATTAAGTTGTTTCAAACGTTTCGGCACACAATAGTGGCCCTCATCAGTGAGTTTTATTAAATCCGTGCGAAGTGCATAATGCCTTGTAGGTACGAAGTTTTACAATTGGAAGTGTTATTCATTGGTTAATATCTCAGTTGTGAAATTATAAAAATTATTTAATTAAAATTTTTTATTTTATATAATTTCATTGATAAGTATTGATAAATCTTGCCGTAAAATTCAAACCTGATTTTATTTTAACGAAGTACAATTGATGAAAAAACAATGACAATGTAGTAGAAATATTTTTTTTCACCAAATCTTTAAAACACATTTTTTTTAAGTTGTCAAAATACATTACAATCTAACAAATACTTTTTCAAAATATTTTTTTCCAGTGACGTATATATTTTATTTATATTTTTTGTTATTTTTCAAACAATGTGTTTGTATGAAAAATAACCTTCAACACAATTTTTTGGTATGCGAGAGAAATTATGTTACGCAAATAATTTCTCTGTTATAATGGCGAATAATTATGTCTGTGAAAGTGAAATTTTATTCCCTTGTAAATCTCACTGTAGTATCAATACGAAATTGCAGAAAACCTTGTAGCAGAATAATTAATAAAATATACTTTAAGCAAATTTTCTTTTTCTTTTCGACGAAAAAATGATGACAAAATTTTGAACACAGTAGAAAGAATACCAATTGTCAATAAACATTGCATTTAAACCATTATTTATTGCAACAATTTTTTTCTTTGATTTCTTGCGTATAAATTTTCTTTTGAAGAAGTTTTATGTTTCTGAAAAGTTTTCAATTTTAATTTTTCACAAAAAATGTTTAATTTTAATTTTTTTAATTTGAATCGTACTGAGTTTTCTGTTACCATTGGAAATTGTACTGGAGCAATATTATTTAATATACTGTTTAATAATTAATTTTTAATTACTTTGAAATAATACTTATAATTACATCTTTTGATTATTTGGAAACGAATAATAATAATATAAATAATATAAATCATATAAATCATATAAATTATATTTTATTATATTATATATAAATTATGTCATTATTAATATTATTATACAAATATGTAAACAATATCAATATAGAAACATTATTATTATTTATTAATTTGGTGCCGATTGATGAAATCGTTTAACTCGAGCATTAACAAAATGTTCTTCAAAAAGATATTATTTTCATAGTTTTGATATTTCCGTATATATGTAAATTTTTTATCTTTTTGGAGGTCTATCCAATTTTTTTTCAACATTTTGATTAAAGTTCTGTAGACGATAACTCATGTATAATATGCACCCTTGTTTTCAAAAAACAACTTTCAAACGTACTTGAGGTTGAAGTTGTTCTGCTGGTAAAAATACATTGGAAAAACTTCGATAAGTCTTACATTTATGAGTTTCCAAACTAATGCCGTTTTTTCCATTTATTTATACGTGAACAAATTCTCTCGTCGATCCTGTAGATTTTAAAATTATTTTTTAAAAACAGGGGTCCATTAAAAATAAATGAATGCTCAAAAAGCTGAAAAAAATTTAATCTGGTTACGGCGTTCCTCAAAAGAAAAACTTTTTCTGGCTCTCTAATATTACGAAAGGGAAATAGGATTCTTAATCCAAATTTTAACTTATTAGGGAGAATAAAATATCGCTGGAGTCGCCAAAAATCATAGATTTTGAATATAATATTTCTAAATTCCTAATTTCATAATTAAGAAAATTTATATCTTGTATTTTATGTATCATCACGTACAAAGGACAGGGTCAATTTATTTCAATATTATCCTGGGAAAAGTAGGAGGAGGACCCATTAGTCGGATAGGTATTGTATTTTGACCGCTAGCGTAGTTCAGGAAGCGAAGGAAGAGGGCCCTCTGCACTGGCGCAGTTCGTGTGCACCGTGTCAACTCTAAGGGATCAGGAGTAAGGCCGATTCAGTTCGGTGTGATCCGTCCAGCTAGGTGCACACGAATTGCGCCAGTGGTCAGAGTTTTACCTGCTAGCCAGAGAGCCATCTTCCTTCGCTTCCTGAACTGCGCCAGCGGTCAAAATACAATACCTATCCGACTAATGGGTGCTCCTCCTACTTTTTCCAGGATAATATTGAAATAAATTGACCCTGTCCTTCGTACGTGATGATACATAAAATACAAGATATAGATTTTCTTAATTATGCAATTAGTAATTTAGAAATATTATATTCAAAATCTACGATTTTTTGCGACTCCGACGATATTTTATTTGCCCTAATAAGTTCAAATTTGGATTATGAATCCTATTTCTCTTTCATAATATTAGAGAGCCAGAAAAAGTTTTTCTTTTGAGAAATGCCGTGACCAGATTACATTTTTTTCAGCTTTTTGATATAAATAAATGGAAAAAACGCCATTAGCTTGGAAGCTCATAAATGTAAGACTTATCGAAATTTTTCCAATGTATTTTTACTAGCAGAAAAACCTCAAACTCAAGTACATTTTAAAGTTATTTTTTGAAAACAAGGGTGCATATTATACATGAGTTATCGTCTACAGAACTTTAATCAAAATGTTGAAAAAAATTGGAAGGACCTCCAAAAAGATAAAAAATTGACATATATACGGAAATATCAAAACTATGAAAATAATATCTTTTTGAAGAACATTTTGTTAATGCTAGACTTAAACGATTTCATCAATCGGCACTAAATTAATTAATAATAATAATGTTTCTATATTGATATTATTTACATATTTGTATAATAATATTAATAATGACATAGTTTATATATAATATAATAAATAGTATATTACGACCCAAGGCCAGAAAGTTGGATTTCCGGGCGTGTGGCCTGCTTCAGCACGCGCGCTACCTCGCGTAGCGCCGCTGCTGCTCTGGGTCAGCTGAGCGCATGCATGGGATTCGGTCGCCCGCTCGAATTTTGCAAAGCCGAGGCGGAGCCGAGGTTTTGCTGGTCGGGGCGCGTATCAAAAACACATATTTTTTATTTTTTCGTAATACTTCTTCCTCGTTTTGAGGTTGAACACACCGTCGCTCTCTTTTTTCCATTCACCTGTCAAAATAAATATTTTTCAGAGGCTAAGTACACAATAACATAATACTGAGCGTTGCTACGTCAGGCTGCTACGTCAGCGAGCCACAAAAATTTTGCAGCCAATCAGAGACCGCGTTAACTCTAGCAGGCCGCAAAAGCCACTGTTCCCGGAGAGGAATGCGGCCGGGAAGTGGTACTTTCGGCTAGGGGACGAAGAAAATATAATTTATATGATTTATATTATTATTATTATTATTATTCGTTTCCAAATAATCAAAAGATGTAATTATAAGTATTATTTCAAAGTAATTAAAAATTAATTATCAAACAGTATGTTAAATAATAGCGAATTAATTTATTAATCAAATTAGTCGTTAAAAGTCGAATTCCTTTTTTTTAAGTTCCTTTAAATAAGCTTTTCTAACGAAAGAAGTTGCGAACAGATTTAGTTGATTTTAACGGTTTTACTAGTTTCTGAGATAACGGTGAACTATATAAAAGTGGGGCGGTTTCACATTTTGTAAAATGATGATGAATTTCAGATAATTTAATTACAAATTTCGTCATTTTTAATTACAATTTTGGAATTTTCGAATATATTGCATACGAAAATTCCGAAACTTGTATCCAGACAATTTTACATTTCAAGTAATGCAAGTTTTCTGCCATTACTTGTAACAGAAAATTACGTAAATTTTTTCGTGATTGAAGGCAAATTCACGAAAAATCTTTTCAAATAATTTGGGGCAACATGAAAATAGTTATTTTGTATTTTTCTGCATCTTTAACTCAGATTGTTTGGATGTTTGAATGTTTGAAACAGAAATCTGTTTTCATACAGTAATCAGCAGACTGCTCCTATTTAAAAAAACAATTAGTGCCATTTCATGCAGATGTATGGCTTATGGTATTATAAGCAACCATGGTAATTCATTGCTTTTTAAATATCCTGAAGTTTCCTACATAATTGGATTGAAGACTTAAGCAAACCTTTAGAATTAAAGCTTGAAATTGTGTGATTTAGCGCTAATTGATTTTTAATGTAGACTACTATTATTATTCTATTAGTTTATGCCTTGACCAATCATATTGCTAGAATTTCTTATTAAATAAGCTTGCAATCGACATACTTTGTCAGTTTCGGTTTTCTACTTTTGAGGGGAATTCGAATGTTTCAGTGATTTTGTAAAATTGTTGATTGTGAAGAGAGATTGTGATTGTGAATAGACTTATTATAGACTAGATTGTGGTTCTGGCAAAATGGCATTAAAGACAATTCTCAGCGAGAGAGGCAAAGTGGTTCTTTTAATGGACAATTTTAAACTTAGAAAATGCAATGCGATTAAGTCTAATGGAGAGCAGCGCTGGCGTTGTGCCAACAAAAATTGTACAGCGACTGTATACACATTAGGAAGTGATAGTGATTTAGTGTTTTCTCGAAAAGAAAGTAATCATAATCACAAAGCTTTCAGTGACTAAGTGCTGACTAGGAATGCTATCAGCAATTAAGTGAAACGCAAAGCTGAAGAAAATTTATGCGATAGGCCAGCCAACCTGATAATAGAGAATTAGATGCAAATTCTATTGCCAATTTAACGAAGTGGGACATGAAATATATAAGCAACAATATTTCCCATGCAAAAACGTCTAAGACGGGGAAACAGCCGGCATCAACTGCAGATGTCCATGATTTTTTGGATTCCGTTCATGTAAAAAATACGGAATGCGATGAGTTCCTTCTCCATAATGACAAGGAAAAAAATATCGTGATTTTTTCCTCTAAAAATAAAATAAAAATTGTTATGCGACAACCAAGAGATTTTACTTGCAGACGGGACTTTCCAATTCTGGACGAAATTCTTCTTACAGTTGTTCACCTTACACTGTTATATTAATGGTTTCTACATCCCTCTTGTTTTTTGCTTATTGGCGGACAAAAAACAAAGCACCTATGCGGAGGTTTTTCGAGTGTTGAAAGAGCAATGCAAAAACAAAGGACTGCCTATACGTTTCAACCCATGAATATAGTTGTGGATTTTGAAATGGTCATACATTTGGGGATAAAGGACAATTTCGCCAACGTTATCATCCTTGGATGTCGGTTTCACCTAGGTCAGGCATGGTAAGTTTCAGTTTTTCAAAATTGAAAATTTTGGTTCTTTTTTTTTTCTCAAACTTTCATAACTGGTGATTTTAATGGTATTATGATTATATTTTTCTTTAAATTATTCGTAATAGGACGCAGTTAAAAAAAAATATATTTTTTGAACAAAATAATTTCAAAAACTTCTTATATTTTTTAGAAACTAATTTTGAAACTGAATATGATTATAATATTCTTCTATTGTTCGTATATAGTTTACATGGGTTTTTCACATCCGGTGCATCGTTTTGGCGTACGTTTTTAATTATTTTGGAAAACTAAGGATGATCCCATTTTGATATTTACAGGGCTTGTAGAGGACATTGTAAAGCAATATACAATATATATATATATATATTGTAACCTGCTCGTTACATAATCATCATCCTGGAAATAGGCAAACCGATATTCTTCTGAGTGAACTTCATGGAAAGTTGCATCCCTCAGCAGAATATCTAGAGCGCAAACTCCGCAGTTTCCCACTAACATCTCTGACACGAATAGTGGGAGGAAGAAGCGCTGCGTGTTTTATAAAAACCCGTTGCGTAACGAAAAAATAGGAGTTGAAGACTTGCGGGCGAGCCGCGAGGGTCTAAAAGAGAGTACCTTGGGAGTGGCTGGAGAATCTGATTTTCTTGTCCTGTCCCATACATCTCTCTGGGAAACGACTGTTAAAGGTGTTAGAATATTCTCTGACAACTTTATATTTCCTCCTTGTAAATAGATCCTCGTGTCTCTTTTCAAGCATTTGACGTTATTTTGAGTTCAGAGAGAATCTCTAAAAGCATCTTTTTCGCGGATATCAATTTGATGAATTTTTATATGCATTTAATTTTGAACGTTGTCTTTCTGCATAACCACAGATGAGTAGAGCAAGGACTGCTTGCCAACCAGTCTAAGAAGTGGCGTGCAAAAAGATTAATTCCGGTGAATTTATCTTAGGGTCTTATGAGCAGACTGAATGTATTTATTCATTCTAACCTGGTCAAAAAAGGCTGTAATTTAAATTCACAGAATTAAATGTATTTTACCTCGGAATTATTTTACATCCAGAGAAGACCCATGAAAGGGAACACTCTCAATTGTCAGGGATCATAAATTCTTTAGAGACTCTCTCCCTCTTTTGCCTTAGGCAACTCTTTCTTACCTGCGCATTCTTTTGAAAAACGAAATTTGACAAACGTGTCACTCAGAGCCTCGACTCAAGGGAAGCGTCCCTCCTACTGTGCCATTTGCACCTGACAGTTTATCTCGATATTTACAACCTAATACTCTGAAGCTCGTGCTTCTTATTGAACAAGGGATTAGCCCTAATTACTCATTATAGAGATTTGGAATAGATCATTTGGATCACTGATTTAATATAAGAGACTTTTATCATTGCGTAATTTTTAAACTGTAGTGTTTATTATGAGTGATTTCTTAAGAGAACTAACGTTAGGGTTAAATTACTTCTTATTTGTGTGTGCATTGAGTAAATTTATGTGATAGGAAGAAAATGACTTAAAAGAAAAGATAACCACCCAAAAATAAGAAAAATCACTGTGCGTGTCTAACTGTTAAGAAACCAAATATTGTCAGAGCAAAAAGATATGAAATAGAATAGACATTTTATACGCGTTATATTTTAAACTAATTATAGAGAGCTTAGGGAATAGGCGATAAAATTACATGTATGATTTAGATAGCTCAGGTTAATATGAATAAACTCTCGTTTTTATAAAGAATCTTAGTCTTCCTCTCATGGCAACCCCATTTTACTTCATTAATCTAACTAATTAATTAAGTATAATAAATTTTGAATAGAATTTAGTAAACGACCAATGGTTGGGAGTTACAATATATAAAATGAAAAAAATAAAAAGTATTTCAATTTCAATTCGTGAAGCAATTAATTATCTTTTAATATCGCGAAATAATGATATTTTCGGAATGCCTTGGCATATCGTAGAAAAAATAATATTTAGGCTAAAATTTTAATACTTGTTAAAAAACTAACAAAAAATATGATTTTCTAGCTATTCCCGTTAAAAAGTTAGTTCAAATAAACAAAAGTTGTTGAAACAATTTAAAATTGATCTATGAAATAAAATAGAAAAAAGTTATAATCAAGGGCAATATTTCAAAAAATCCTTCTTACACTTGCATGGGGTAGTTTTTGGGCGACCATCAAAGGTGCTCAGGGGGTTGAAATACAAAATTAACGATGGATTCATGTTCCTTGCAGAGTTTTCATAATATCATAAATGTATAGCCTATACATATAGTCCTATACTTTATTGTATATTTTCATGTTTTGGACGGAATTGATAGAAATTTGTTTTTCCCCCATGTTATTTTTATGGGATACTTCAGGGGGTGGGCGGGACCTGTTAATATTAAAATTTAAAATAAAACTTTTTTACAGTTTTTTTTTTTCAAACGAAATAAAACATTTAATTTAATAACAGATTTGTGAAAACAAATCTAATCCTTCCATTAGACCGTCAATATTAATATATTTGAATAAATTTCCTTAGGTCTTACGGTCTATTTGTTAATAAAACATCCACTCAGTTGACATTTTGTTTTATTAAAATAATCATTTCATGCTGCGTACGTTTCAACACTACTGTGTGTCTTTTTCAAGCGACCTAAATTAAAATTAAATATATATATATATATATATATATATATATATATATATATATATATATATGTATATAATTGTACAAATCTATAGATAAAAAAAAAATTAAATACAAACAGAGGTTTTAAACAATTACCTGTAATATTACGGAGTAAAACATGTAAGACGAGTTATTTTCTCGGAGTAAAACATGTGAGACGATGAGTCAATATTAATTTCAGTGTCAATTTCAGTGTCAAAAACTTATAAAAACACGAAGACAACTTTTTAGAAGCCCCAAAATTTAAGGGGACTTCGATCCAACTCACGACATTTTTAACAGTATTTAAGTTCTTAATAAAAGTCATCTATGATAACAGTATAGGATGTAGGAACAACAAGCAATGACAAGCAAATTGATCTAAAAGCGAATATACAAACATCGACGACCTTCAGGTATGTAATTCGAGAACTAAAATTGAGGAAAGCGCCAAGTGTGGGAATTTTGAATTCTTCGAATATAATAAATTTCCAGTAAAATCATCGTATAATACTTTGGTAAATTTTATTTACATTCAAAATTTCAGTCTGCAGATTTATAGAAATTCGATGATACTTATTAATAAAAATAGACTCAATAATTTTCCTTTTATAAGTATTTTTTTCTCTAGCCAAAATTTTTATATTATTAATGTTGAAATCAAAATAATGATCAAATTTCCATGCATGTTGTGATAATCCTGTATTAAAATTACCAATCGTACAATCTCTTTCATTTTCAGCGACTCTCGTTTTTAACCTTCTACCGGTTTCTCCACTCTCTAAATCTGAAATTTAGTGAAGGTAACTAAATCAATTAGTAGGTCTTACTAAATGAGTTAGTAGTTTTTTACTGCAAATTAGTACTTTTTAACTAATTGATAGTAAAAATGCGTACTAAAGTGAATTAGTAAACGAATGGGCACTATTTCATGAGTAACTTCTTACTAATTCAGATTTACATAAACTTTATCACAACATTTACAATTAATAAGATACACGACTCCAGATAAAATTTCAAAGCTATCTCTATCCTTCTTACTCAAGAAATATCGATCAAGTGTGTTATTATTTTTAAAATAAACATTAATATTAAATTTTTTCAAAGAACTTTTCAAGCGCCCAGAGAGACCTTGAACATAAGGTAATGTAAGTTTATAATCAGAACTACTATAAGTATCAATTCATTTATTTTTTTTACTGGATGTATTATAGATTTAATGAATTCTTTCTTTAATAACATTATTTATTAAAGAAAGCGGATAATTGTTATTTAATAAAGTAATTCTTAATTTATTTAAATTATCTTCTCTGAATTTTATATCACTTAATTTAACACATCTGTCGGTTAGTCCTTTTATTAAACCAATTTTATCACAGAAAGGATGATGGGGATTGTAATTCATGTATCTGCCTGACCAAGAAGGTTTTTTGAACCAATTTGTTATTAAATCACCAGTTTGTGTTTTTATAATATGTACATCAAGATAATTAATGGTATTATTAAGTTCAATTTCATGTGTAAAATTTATAGAGTCTTCTATACTGTTAAAAATACTTAAGAAAACATCAATTTTTTCAGTAGGAATAATAGTCAAAATATCATCAACATACCGTTTATAAAAAATAGGTGTAAAATCTAACTTTTTAAAAGCCCTTTGTTCTAGATCTTCTAAAACTAAATTCGATACTATTGGAGATAAAGGGGAGCCCATTGGGCAACCTGATAGTTTTTTATAATATTTATTATTGAACGAAAAAACCATATTGTTAAAAACTATTCGGGTAGCTATAAGAAAGATGTTTTAAAACGTGTGTCAGATAAAACCAATACATTTATTAAAAATAGTTGGGATTTAAAAGAGTTGCTCAATAATGTTAAAGTACCATCAACACATTCTTTAATCTCCTTAGACGTTGTTGCAATGTTCGATAGTATTCCATTGGATATTGGGAAATAAAAGGAAAATTTGGCGGCGAAAGACGCCAACATTCTGCAGAGACATCAGTCGGTTGCGGAAGGTACTGCATGGAGAGGTCCCAGTTACCGGCGGCAGAGCGGGAGGTGGGCAGCGAGAGTACTGGCAGTGCTGGTAGTGAAACTGACGGGGAGGGAATTTTCCTCAAGCCACGACGGCCAGCAGCGCGTGGCCCTGTGTCGAGCGGTGCGTCGGGGAGAGGGAGAAAGCGGAACGGTGGGAAAGAAGGAAGCGAGAAGGTAAGGGTGAGAGAGACTAGCGCAAGTGACGGGGAGGATCTCTTGAAGAGGAAGAGAGACAGCCAAGAGAGTCCGGAGAAAAGCGAGGTCGAGAGCCCGTTAAAAAAAAGCGGGATAACACGTAGGTCACCCCCCCCCCTAACCCCAATGGAGGGGATGTTGGAAAAGGAGGCTCTCGGGATGCTGTTAGGCTAGATCAGGGGGCTGAGGGAGGACGTAAGGGAGACGAAGGAGCAGATGGAAGGCATGAGGGAGGACTTGAGAATCACAGATGAGAAATGGGAAAAGGAGGTGAAAGAGCGGAGAGAGAGAGAGAGAGAGTAGATGGGTTAGAAAAGAAAAGAAAAAAAAGTTAAAATAAAACAGATGGAAGAGGAGATTAGGGTGTGGAAAGAAAGGACGGAAAAAAGGCTTGAGAAGGTGGAGGGCAGGACGGAAATGGAAATAGGAGACGGGGGTAGCGGAGGCGAGATTAAAGGTATTTGGGAGAGGTTAGGGAATATGATAGAAGGGCAATGGAATTGAGAATGGGGAGAAAGGAGAAGGCAGAAAGGAGAAATAATATTGTGATAGGAGGGTTGAAGATGAAGAGCGGGGAAGAAAGGGAGGGCGTGGAAGCGGTGCTACAGAGCATAGGGTGGGATAAAGGCAGGGTAGGGAAAATTCAGTTGGAGGGGAGAAAGGAGAAAGAAGTGGCGGTTGTGGAAGATAGGATAAAGGAGTTCTGGAGGTATATCCAGGAATTTGATGTGGCGGGACTGGTAGAGACGTGGATGGAAAGAAAGGAATGGGATAGAATGGAGCCAAAGCTGCCAAGGGGGTATAGGTGGAGACTCCAGCTGGCTGTCAGAGTGAAGAAGAAAGGAAGGGCTAGGAGGGGAATTATAACGGGGGTTAGAGATGGATTAGAGGAAGAAGCTCACGGAGAGGAAGAGGGGGAGGGAGTGCAAATGAGGGAAGTAAAGGTAGGAGGGGTAACTTGTAAGTTTGTGACAGTGTACAATAAGGATGGGATGGAAAGAATTAAAGAAAGGGTGGAAGACCTGTCAGGTGAAGGAGAGGAGGATATGGTGGTACTAGGTGGGGCTTTAACGCGAGGATGTGTAGGGAAGGGGGCCTTTACAGGGAAGGGGAGAGCTTCGAAAGAAACTCGAGGGATAAGTTAATAAATAAGGAGGGGGAGATTCTAAGGGACTGGATGGAGGATAGAGGCTGGGCGGTGGCAAATGGTATGGCAACTGGGAACGAACAGGGAGAATACACATATGTAGGTAAGGTGGGGGTATCGGTGAAGGACTATGTAGTCATGCATATGCAAGGGTGGGAGGAGATGGAGAGTTTCCTTTCTCTGGCCCCCCCCCCCCCCCCAGTAACAGAAGTTTTTGTGGGACTGACGTTACAACTAGACTCTCCACCATACGACGAATAATCACTTAACTTGGACATGATTTCGGCTCGCAAAACAAATCTCGCGAATAAAGGTGATAGTTGGGTGTACAATCTAAACATGAATAATACAAACAATAAAGTAGCCTTGGAACAGACTGAAACTTTGATTGACGAAATGCATACACACGGTAAACGTAAAGGTGGAGTTTCAGGCGATGAATGGAGACTGGGTGTTTGGAATGCTAGAGGAGTGAATGATCTTAAAGTAAGAGAACTAAGAGAAACTATGCATGCTAGGAAACTAGATATTTTATGTGTACTTGAGACGAAGAAAAAGGGCTGCGAAAGTAGAAACATAGAAAATGGGGTGTTGAAAGGCGGTTTTGAAATATGGTCAGGAGTAGGTAGTGAATCAAATCGTAGTCAAGGGGTCGGTTTAATTATGAATGAAAAAGCAAGACAGCATCTCAAAGATCAAGGATATGTATCGCCCAGATTGCTGTGGGTTAGAATGAAGGTAGGAACCAGAAGATTATTTATCATAGCGTGCTACGCCCCAGTTGACAGTGAGCCGCGAGAAGTCAAAGACGCCTTCTGGGATACTTTAAATGACACAATAAGTACTTGCGATCAAGGTGAAAGAATAATTCTGCTAGGAGATATGAACGGACGGGTCGGCGTCCAACGCCAGGATACATATACAGAAAGGGTGCTAGGTAATTTTGGGGATACAACAAGAAAAAATTATAACGGGGAAAAATTAGTTAGCTTATGCTTAGAAAAGGACCTATTTATTACCAATACTTGGTTTCGGCATAAAATGATCCACACGTACACCTGGTGTAAAGGAAATAACCGCAGTGTAATTGACTTTGTTATTGCGGATGAAGGACTAAGAGAACTATTCAAAGATACAAGAGTCATGAGGGGTTCCGAATGCAATACTGATCATTACCTTTTAGTCTCTAAAATAAACTTAGGGCGGGGATGGTAAAGAAAGAGAACAAAAAAAATGAAACAAACTCGAATAAAGGTTGAAAATTTACAGAAACCGGAAGTGCGAATAGAGTTTCAAAATAAGTTAAGCGAACGCATAGATAGGGCAACTTGGGAAGCACTTATAAGCAATAAAGGTATAGAGGGCGCATGGACTTTGTTACGGGATATCATTGTTAAAACTGCAATTGAAGTGTGTGGTACGACAGTGGTAGGAAGAAAGTCTGGTGATGCGTGGTGGAATGATGAAATCCAAGCAGCCCAGCAAGAAAAGAAAAAAGCGCACAAAAGAACATTGAACATGACACGTTTTAGCGATGAGGAGAGAAATAGACTCGAAAATCATTACAAAGACAAAAAGAGGAAAGTTAAACGACTAGTCAAGGAGAGTAAAGAAAAAATCAGAACAGAAGAAGCGAACAAAATACAAAACTAATTTGAAGGAATTATGAAACTATTATATAAACAGTTGAAGGAAAGTAAAAGTACAGAGTTTGTCAGCATGAGAAACAGCAAAGGTGAAATGCTATATAATATAGACGAGATAGTAGACGCTTTAAAAGACTCTTTTAAAGAACTATTAGGAGGTGAAGATATAGGACAACAAAACTGCGACATAGAACATAATGCATTAGAAAATCCAATTGAAAAAGTCTGTGTCACTGAGGTCAGAGACATAATTAAGAACTTAAAAAACGGTAAGGCTGTTGGTATAGACAGTATCAGCGCTGAAATGCTTAAATACGGTCGCGAGTACATACCTCACAGGTTGTGCGAATTGATAAATTTATGTATCGAGACGGGGGAAGTCCCAGACGATTGGAGAATAGCGATTAGCGTACCAATATACAAAAGAAAGGGAGATAAAATCAACTGCAGTAATTACAGAGGTATCAGCCTACTAAGTACCGTAAGTAAAATATACTCAAAAATACTTATTCGTAGGGTAATGGAAATCGCACAAGAAAAGATATGGGAAGTCCAAAGTGGATTTATGCCAGGAAGATAATGTACAGATCAGATATTTAGCCTAAGACAGATCACAGAAAAAAGCTTGAGAGTAGGAAAGAAAGTTTTCTGTGCATTTATTGACCTAGAAAAAGCATTTGACAAAGTAAATAGAAATCCACTTTGGGAAGTCCTTAAAGAGTACGGAGTAAATGGAGGGCTCCTACAAGCAATAAAAACAATATATACAGGTAGTAAAGCGAGTGTAAGGGTAAATGGGAAACTGAGTGACTGGTTCGATATTATGCAAGGCGTGAAACAAGGATGCGTTATGTCCTCGCGGATATTCATCATATTCATGGATAAGTGTCTAAGAACTGCCGTCTTCGACGAAGGTGTAGATCTCGAAACATTCAAGGTACGTTGGTTAGCTTTCGCAGATGACAAGATTGTTACGGTAGAATCAATCGAGGACTTGCAAAGAATGTTGAATAAACTTAATACAAGCACGAAGAACATGGACCTCAAAATTAACGTAAATAAAACAAAAATCATGGTGTTTGAATGAAAAAGTGAGAAAACAATATGCAACATTGTCCTAAATGATCAGAGATTAGAACAAGTTGACTAGTACGTGTATCTAGGTAGTCTATTCACTAGCGACGGAAAAATAGATGTGGAGTTAGATAGGCGCATAAATAAGGGTAAGCAGGTTATCGGCAGAGCAGGGTCCATCCTAACAAATAAAAACATATAAAAAAAAGCTAAAATGGCCATACATAATTCTATATTCGTACCGACTGTACTATACGGTAGCGAGACATGGACCTGTCAAGAAAAGGACAGGAGTAAAATTAACGCGATCGGCATGAAACCTCTGCGCATAATATGCGGGAAAACACTGATGGACAAAGTCCGAAACGAGACAATCCTCAAAGAATGTGGTACAGGAGAGACACTAGTTGACATATGGGAAAGAAATCAGTTAAGATGGTTCGGTTGTCTTGAAAGAATGAAAGGTGAACGACTGACCAAACAAGTGTATAAAGGTAAAGTAAATGGCAGAATGGCCAGAGGAGAAGCCATATAAACACAAGAGCTTGCATAAAAAAATGCATGGACGTGATGGAAGCTAGAGTAGTATGCCAGGACAGAAAAGTGTGGCGACAAATAGTTTGTAAACAGAGTGACAATAGAATGAATGACGCCTGAAACAAAGACCTTGGATACTAATGGGCCCAAGTGGGGAACCATACATAACAATTTTGTGAGGCTCTTCACTTGGAGTGATCGCTAGAGAGATTGATCAGCAACCTGGGTCGGAGCAGTGTTGCGGAATAAACGTGTCATTTAAATAAATAACACGAGAATTCCAGATCAATCTAAAATATCTATACCTAATACTTATATACCTATCTACCTCATACCTATATACCTACCTACTTTATACCTATATACCCATATACACACTACTATTTCCAACCGAGCAATTCACTCCTACCCCGAAAGGGAAATGGCTTGATGGTATAATAATGCTACATGGGAGGAACGCGTCCCAGGTGCGAATTGTCGGTCGGGCCATGGTTGGCCCAACCTTTGTAAGGTCGGCCCAACTTTGTGAGCCAATGGTCGGGACAACCAGCGTAATGATAACGCATGGCGTCCCTATTTTACACAGTTGGGCCAACCATAGTTGTCATGGTTGAGCCAACCGCGGAATACAAGGTTGGCATACCATTGGTTTTCAAAGTTGGCCCAACTTT
>CAKNYM010051572.1:52133-116417 GCA_932195095.1 Andricus curvator | reverse complement strand
TCCATCGTGATACGATGTAAAATTACACCAACTTTTTTTACAGTGTACCATTAAGCCATTTCCCTTTCAGGGTAGGCGTGACACTACCCGATTCGGGTAGTGTTTCTAGGTGGATAGTTTTCTTGTAGTTATAAATAACTACAAGTTTGAGCTCACCACACCCATAATATGCCAACAGCACACAGTATTCTCGAATGGTCACCCATCCAAGTACTAACCGCGCCCAACGCTGCTTAACTTCAGTGATCTGACGAGAACTGGTTTTTTCAGCGTGGCATGGACGTTGGCATTTAATTATATTAATTATATTTAATTATATTTAATTCTTTAAATTTATAATTACCGCATAATTCTACGAATATCAAGTTGATAATTCTTTCATTTTTAACGCTTTCAGTTTGAAATTGGTTAATTTTAAAATGATCAAATTCATTAATTTTAAATGCCTAATATCTACTGAAATTATTAGAGTTTTCAGACTGAAAATACAATAATCGCATTGCATGTTCCATTTTTGTATACCATTAAGCCATTTCCCTTTCGGGGTAGGCGTGACACTACCCGATTCGGGTAGTGTTTCTAGGTTGGTAACTTGTAGTAAGTAAATAACTACAAGTGTGGGCTCACCACACCCACGATGTGCCAACAGCACTCAGTTTTTTCGAATGGTCACCCATCCAAGTACTAACCGCGCCCAACGCTTTAAAATTTAATTTAATTTAAAATTAAAATTAAAATTTAAAATTAAAATTTAAAATTTTTAATACTTTATATTTCAGTTCAGTGTTGAATATGTCAAATTAACATTTTTTTCAAGGGGTTGAATCTTAAAATTTTAAGAACCGGGTAAAATATTTTTAAACTATGAAAAAAGAAACGAGAAATCAATAGCTATTTTTCTGCAACTTGAGTGATGAGCTTGGTTTACAATAATTGAATAGTTTTGAATAGTCTTATTTTGAGACTCAAGTGAATCAATTTAGTACCACTCGAGAGTATTTTTTATGAGTCTTATAATACCTGAAATCAGCCCTAAAATAATACTTCTTTTACAGTGTGAAATTCAAAATTTAAACTTTGATTAATAATATTTCAAAAATAAATATTTTAAAAGATTCTCTTTTAAAATTCCCCAAAATTATGTATGGACTTTCTACTTTTAATCGTCCCCTTCTTTAATCAGCAAACATTCGCGTGAAGAAATATTTTCTATTTTATTTGGAAGATTGTCAACAATTTAATATTTTCAGACTAAAATAAAGATTTTAGAAGATATTATTTTCATTTCTGTTGATAAAAAATTCTCGGATTCGTAAAATATATGTTTGATTTAAGGCTTTATCAGTTTTCAAATGCATTCATAAAAATGTTATTTAGGAATTATTATGTACAACTTACATTTTTGTTTCAAAAGTAAGATTCAGTAACCTCTTTAACTAACCTTGAAGGGCTGATAGATTTTATATTTCACAATAAAAAAATAGAAATGAAAAAAAAGTTATCACGCTTATCCTGGGTCTGATTTTTAATTACCCTGTCATAATTTATCATTAAAAATCATACAAATCTGATAGTTACAGGGAAACAACTGATATTCAAGGAAAGTATAACATCTTCCTTCATTCCTTACACAATATATGCAAAGAAAAGTGCTTTATCAGGGGTGTGTCATGCCAATCATTGAAGCCTGTAGGTCGTAGGAGGTTGGTTCCACTTGATTTAGCGAAGTGCTGGTGTTAAAAAGTAACCTTTTTAATCTATTGACACATAACGAAACAGTTTTATCAAAACTTCGAGAATTTCGGTTTTTTTTTTTAATAAAAAAATTCGCTCCGCTGAATGTCGGAATTTTACGAATGTATGTAATTTAAAGTGGCTGGGTATCTAATAGAGTTAATAATATAGATATGAAACAAAACCAATCAATATTGTTTTCATGAATTAGCCTTTCTTTTTGAAAAACAAATGTTTATAGCGCTTTAGTATTTTATTAACGTAAATATAATTGAAGGGTAATTAATTTTGATATTCTATTCAAAATTAAATACGATAGTTTAAAAAAAGGCGATCAGCGGCGCAGCTTCTTATTTTCCACGCTGAGTCAAATAATTAGGAACTATAATCATGATAATCGTGCTATACCCCTGTGCTTTATGTAGAACAATTTCAATTTCAGAGGAACCAATTACTATTGATCCTACCTATAATTTAATGTTGTCAATTTCTGTTCTGGCATGACAACTTTCTTCTTTGAGAATAGAGTTTCTTCAATCGACCTTCTATGAAGTCATTACGCGAGCAAGTAGGAAAAGACACCATGGAGAGTAAGGAGAATTGCGTTTATTTTTCATAGGAAAAATAGAAAAAGAATCTAGCCAGAAGAAACTTAATAGCGCGAACCGGTCAATTTTCAATTTTGCTGACTCGTACGGAAGTTCAGTCCCTTCGTGCAGAAATGAAGCCTGTCATGGGGTACTTCAAGATACAGAATTTGACATGGTCAGCTGTACGACTAGACTTAGCCTCACGAAAGCGACTGTCACTTTTAACTTTTCCCTTAAAATTCTCAGGAAGATTGGATGAAGATCGTCTTTGTACGTTTTCAATTGAACGTTTCAGCCAAATTAAGATCTTTAAGAATAATTACACCCTTGGTGTTAACTTAAGAGGTTGAACGGGTGATGTGGCACCTGGAGCTCAAGATGGCCTAGCAAGGTCAACGGAGCGTTCATATATACGAGGTGGTAGGAAAAGGTGTAATTTGAAACTCGCGAATTCAAGCGAATCACAAGAAAGAAACCAATGGCTGATCGCTTTTCTACATGGAAGACGATCTCGCCGAACAGTACTTTGCGTGGGTAAAGCCGCGTGACACGCGATCTTCCTGCTCGCGATTGAAGGAAGAGCCGAGGAAGGAAGGAGCCATGGAAGCCCCTGGAGCACTATTTGTTGCAAAAAATAGTGGAGATAATAGCAGAGAGACAGAAAGAAAAAGGGTATCAGGAAAAGGGAAGGAGGAAAAGAGACGCAGGGAGTTAAGAGAGGCAAAGGAGAATGAGCAAGAACAGTAACTACGATGGCATAGGGATTCACACGGTTCGTGCCATGGGCATAGCGGTCCTATAGCGGTAAGATATCTATTCATTTGCATTTATTCATATTTCGAGATAGACTCAAGTAATATAGGGCACAGTGCACAAAGCGTGAAATACGCATTTTTAATTTTTCGAATCATAATTTGATTCATGGAGATGCAATCATTTATCCTGCTTAAAATTATCTCTCATTATATCTTTTTATTTCACAAGCAGTGGAAGAGGCAAAGGCAGAGGGGAGGGGGAGGAGGAGAAATAAAGAATGACAGCAAATTTATTTTTTTACGGGAATTTACCAAAATTTTTGAATAGAGGAACCTTTTCAATCGCTTATAATGTCACCACATCATTTTTAATTTTTTTTTTTCAATTTGAAAAGTTCAATTTGTAAAATTTTGAAATATTAAAAAAATTTTACATAGAGTTTTTGAAGGCTTGAGCAATTCAAAATTAGAAGTGTTTGCAATTCAACAATTTGGATAGTCAAGCGATGTAAGTTATTAAAATTTATAAAATTTATAAGTTATTAAAAGTTATTAAAATTGAAGCATCAAAAATGACATTCGTTCAAAGATGTTTTGTTTAGAGTCGGAAGCCTTAATAGTTGAATAATTGTAAATTTCCGACAGAAGCTTAATTAATTATTTTTATATTATTTCAAATTCCTAGCTTTATAATCAGATGACGCTAAAAATTGAAAACGTTTTTAATTTAACAATTTCTAATTGAAGATTTCAAAATATTGATCTTGAAATTGAGCAATAGTTAACTTTTCATTCAGAATGAACAATTTTAAATAAAGTGATAAAAATTAAACAATTTATAATTAATGCATTACAATTTCTAAGTGCTAAACTTTCCTTTTTGAGCGTTACAATTTCAAATGTTCGATCGTGTACATATTTAAGATGTGACGATTGGAGAATTATTAAATTCAAACGATTCGAATTCAAATAATTCACCTTTAAAAGATTCTAGTATAAACAATGATTAGAACATGTCAATTTTGAATTTTCCAACTTTAATAATGATTCAATTTTCAACGAGTTTTAGAATACTTAATTTAAGGCATTTAATGCAAAACTGTTTAATTTTTTAGGTTTAATTTAAGAATATTAAAGACTACTGATTTGACATTTTATCATTTTTAATCTTTGATTTTGAGATAATGACTTATTGCGAAGACTTTGGAATTAAACATAATCAAATTGCAGTACTCCCCTACCTATCGCGACGTCCGATACTCGCTTTGATCCCATTACCGACTTTTCAAAAATTGTGGACATTCAGTGCAACCTACTTAATAAGTTAGTTTCAATTTTAATGCCTATCAATTCTAGACAAATACAAATTCCACACAAATTTTTTTAAATTGAAACACTTACATGCCTATCCAGAGTTCTTACATTTTTTATTCTTTTTCTGAATAAAACTTATAATAAACCAGAAATTTTTTTAGGATTGGTATGTAAAGTTAGCATAATAACCTCTGAATGTTCTCTGCTACTTGTTTTTTCAACTGTTAAGTGTTGACATTAACTTTTTTTAAAAGATTCGATTTTCTCAACCAAACAGATATGAGGATAAAGCGCAGGGGGAAAAAGATTTTTGATGTGGTGGGGGACCTCACCTAATGCGAATCCCAGTCCCAGACTATCGTGATAAGTGGGAGGGTACAGTAGATGGCTTCCATTTTACACCTACACGTCATTGAACGTTTGAACTAAAAACGGCTAAAGTTTAAATATTTCAATTTTTTATTTAAAATTTTCTTAGTTCAAGAGAGATTTAATTTGAAGTTTAGTCTTCATCGCACTTTAAATTAAAAAAATGTCTGCTTCAAAAACTTGAATTGTTTAAACTTTTTAATTTTAAGGACCGGGAAAAATGTTTGAAAACCGTTAATTCTTGTTTTACAAATTTAGCAGCCACTTTGAAGATGATGAAGAAGAAGATGATGAAGAGGATGAAAAAGATGAAAAGAAGGAAAAAAGAAAGAAGGAGAAGAACACCGAAACCAAGATTGCACTGATCAGGTCATTCCAGATTATTTCTAAATATACTTTCGTTTACACGAAAGTACACAAACTTGAAAAACCACTATAAGAAAGTATTGGAGAACGAAAGGAAGAAAGCACGAACTGGGGGTTCGCCTCAATGGGATTGTAAGTACTCGTACATTGTAGAAGGAATTGGAGAGAATAAATAGTTTTCTCAGCTGGGCCGACATTCTGCGCTCGGCTATGCTCGCGTGGATATACATATTTATGGCTTCGATTACTTTCCCATCACGGCCTTGCTGCCGTTATCATGCATGAAGCTATTTTCTCCTCCACAATGTTCCTTAATTTCATGATTTGAAATGAGCACAAGAACAGAACGTTATGGCCATCGAACTCTTTCAAGCATAAGGGTATTGCGCAATCTCAAATGTAATCTGTATTACGGAACGTGAACTGAACTCGTCCTTCAAAATTACTCCAACTCTTGACAAATCACCTAGTTCCGGATATATCTGCTCCAGGAATCTCAGGAATCACGCTTTATGTTCATTTTCAGTTATGCATATTACTAATAGATTTATGAAAAATGTCATAACCAAGCAAGCGTATGTGTACAATGTACATCATATATACTGCTTAGATTTTGTAAAAGCTGAAATAGAAAAAAAACCCTGAATAAACGACATCTTTTTGTGGCTATTGTTTTGACGTAAGGCATTGTATATATATAATATGTAAAAGGAAGAAATTTTGGTATCAGACTATTTATGTTGTAGAGTGCCCTAGAGGGGCAGGCGTGACCAATCTGATTCTTCGTGGGAAGAGCTGAACCAAGCTACTGTAGAATGTACAGTATCTTGTGCCTGCATGAAATCTGCACAATGTGTAATTGTGTATCACTGAGATCCCAATGTAATTATCACTTTTTGTAAACAAACCAATGGTTCAACGGCCCGTGTACCACGCAACGATCACTTCGTACTTCGTACTACTCCAGGGCTTTGGAGCAAACAACTCTTATTTTAACGATAGTTTATGTATTCTGGAGATGCTTCAGGTACTGAATCCTCATTTCTACAGATGCAAGGTTGAACGGTCGTTAAATCATTATTCAAATCTCACATGTAAAGTTCCAAATAACTCTTATTATACTTGACTGCAAGATTCCATGTATTAAAAATGATCCCAGAGAATGCAAACTATTGCAATTTGAAATTTGTACCATTCCGAATACAATAATTTAAAAATGGAAGACGTTAAGAATAAATAACTTTCAAATAAAACCTTCGCCGAACTGAAAAGTGCAAACTAAACTAATTCAAAATTAAACGACCAAAATTAAACAATTTGATTGTTAATGCTTACTTATATAGATCAAGCTGACTCGAACATCCGAGTAGTTGAAACTTTCAAGCTTGAAAATTTCAAGAACACTAAACGCTTCGAGTTCTCGAAAGAATCAATTACTCAAACAGTTTCGAGCTACCCGAAAGATTCGAGTTATTCTAGAAAGTTTTGAGGACTCCAACATACATCTTAATATCATTAAAATCACCGAAGTTGGAAAAGTTGGAAAAAAGGACCAAAATTTTCAATTTTTAGTATCTCCCAAGGTTTTTGAATTTTCCAAAAATTATTTTAGGTTTTTTTTCAACACTTAAGTGAACGGATACTAGAATTTTCATCAAAATTATACTAACAATAGATGAAATTCTTCAGATCATTTGACATGGAATTTCTCTTAAGCTTTATTTGTTTCTAGGGTTTCGTTGGCTACGCCGGAAACCATCATAACTAAGGTCGGATCTGTTCGTCGTTTACCACTTCTATAATTCACGGTGAGCTTCAACCAACTTTAACCATAACTTCTTCGTTTATGCCAGTTCTTTGCAGAATATATCTTTTGGATGATCTCAAAGTATTTTAAGCCAAAAATGAAAGTAATCGATCCAGTTCTTTAAAAAAAAACAATATTTAAAAAAATAAAAAATCAGCCCGCTGCGCGGGCACATACTAATCGCGCGCTGCTCGCTTCGTTCGTAAGTTTGACCACGCTTAGGGCGCGCGTCTGTTCAATCTCGCGCTACGCGCATGATAATGTATTTACCTCGCGCTACGCGCTCAGTCTTTGTACTTCCCTCACATTTGTGCACAAACCTTTTAAAATTACAGGTCAAAGCATCGACAACTGTCATTTGGTGATTGTGAATTCTCTTTTGTTAAAGCTTCTTCGGCTTTAACGAACACATTCTCATCACGTATCTCGTGCTTCGCAGTCAATCTTGTCCAAAGTGCGAACTTTTCCACATTAAGTTCAACTCTATTATATCAAATAAATATTATATTTATTTCTGTACCTCTGTCTGGGATTGCTTATTCAGATATATTGCAAAATAATGTGCAAATTTTATTTTTCATGATTACTTTAATATTTGCTCCTTATTTTGCACTAATTTCTATTCTCAGCTACGCTGAAAATTGTATCATTTCAATAAATTTATAAAATTACAATTCATAACATGCATTGATATTGAAACAGATAGGTTTCATTGTCTTGTTTTTATAATTTGAAAAAGTGCGCATTCTATAAAAAAATAGTTACTCAATATTATATAGCACTTTGTGTCGTTTTTCCAAATTAATTTGTTTATTTTCAAGGAAATTTTTTACGATTTAAACAAAAAATACGCATCCTATCAAAAAATAATTTCTAACAAATTTGTAGATATTTTTGGGTAAAGAACTTTTGTTTATTAACTTTTTCCATACCTTGTGTTGTTTTTCCAAAAATTTAATTTTTTTATAATTAATGTTATTTTTTACGATTAAAACAAAAACTAACCGTTCTATAAAAAAAAATTCATAATAAATTTGTAGTACTTTCTTGGATGAACAACTTTTGTTGTTACTTTTTTTTCGTAGCTTGTGTCGCTTGTCCAAACATATAATTATTTTTTAATTTTTAATGTTATTTTATTATGATTACAACAAAAACTACGGGCCCCATGAAAAAATGAATAAGAAAAAATTTGTAGCTCTTTTCCGGCTGAACAACTTTCTTTGACTACTTTTTTTATAGCTTGTGTCGTTTTTTCATAAATTTAATTTTTTATTATTAATATTATTTCTTACAATTAAACAAAAAACTACGCGTCCTATAAAAAAATGAATAATGACAAAATTGTATCTCTTTTTTGGGTGAACAACTTTTGTTTATTGATTTTTTTCGTAGCTTGTGTAGTTTATCCATTAATTGAATTTTTTTGTTTTTAATATTGTTTTTTACGAATAAAACAAAAGCTACGCGTCCTATCAAAAAGGTATTTTTTTAAAATTTGTAGATATTTTTCGGGAGCACAATTTTTGTCTTTTTTGAAGAAGCGCTTTCAATTTTCATGAATAAATAAGAATAGTTTTGATGAAATTCAATAACAACATTTCATTTTAGAACAGAAGTAAAGCTAGAATTAGATAAAACCTTTTTGAGTTCTGCAGAGAGTTTTTGTTGGGCAAGAATTTTCAATAACCTTAGGGACAAAAAACCTCTATTTGCGCTACAGAAACCTCTATAGAATACCCAGTTTTCGTTTGACACAAAAGTTTATAGAAACTTTCTTAATACATAACTGATGTGTACTAACGTACACATATTACAATTGCAACTTTTTATTAGAAAACATCTCGAAAAATGAAAGTCCGAATTTTAAAAAAAGGGCTCGATCGATTTTTTGATTTGAAGTTGATTTTTTCATCAGTGACTAAAAACTAAGAAAAAGGAACACGGAAGAAGAATTAATATTGAATCAAGGAAATTTTATCCAAGGAAATATTTTTTGCCTCAACAAAATATATATTCTTGAAACAAGACAAATTTTCTTGCATTATACAAATATTGTTTCGCGCGCCGATATTCGTACCGATATTTTCTTGATTCAATGATACTTTTTTCCGTAACGAAATTTGGCTTTTAGACCCTTATTTTGGAAGATCTTCTTCAAATCCAATTTTTCTCGGGGTTGGCACTTGCCGACCTCTTTGGCTAGATTTTTCAAATAAAGCCTTTTACATTTTAGGAAAAAGGACTTAAATTGAGCTGTTAGACAAAATAAAATAACATGAAGTTGACCCGGCAACGACAGAAGTAAGACTTGAAAGAAATTAGACGCAGCAAAAGTGAGCCGAAGTGAGCTATCCGAACTTCAATTAATTCGCCTGCAAAGCGCACGAATATGCTTTTTATGTAGTTCAATTTGCATGAAGTTGGATGACGCTCGCCGTGCCTGTAAAGCCCTAACCAAATCGGTGTCCACTGTCCATCTCTCTTTATGTTTGATCATGTAATAAATAAATAATTATCTTCACCTCGTCTTTTCAGTTCTGTTCACTAACTCAAGTCTACTCATATTTATCATTTTCCTACAGTCCTGTAAATAGTTTGTATTGTGTTCTTCAGAATTATCTGAATAAATCATTTGAAGAACTGAGTCAGTTACTTAGTAACTGTAAAACTATTCTTTTAACAGGCAGAAACAAATAAAAATAAAAATTCATAAAAAATCATAATCAACTATTTTTCGGTCCTTCGAGCCGGATTCAATTTACAAGTGTAAAAAACATTCATAAAAATCAGTGATTGTTAAGCAACCGAAGTGAAAAATAACAAACTGTGATAATTAGTGAGTAAAAAATGGCGAATTCCTACAGTGAAGTGCATATCCAGTGTAAAATATGCAAGTACATTATGATTTCGGGACGGCAGTTACAAAGTTACAAAGTTAGAAATTTACAAAGTTACAATGTTAAAAATTTACAAAGTGACAAATTTACAAAGTCACAAAGTTACAAACATTGCATACAAAAATCAAGTAGTGACAGTGCAAAGTCTCACACAGGTCAGGGTCACAGTGAACGAGCAAATTCAAGATACTATCCAGGAAGGCTTTGAAGTTTTAATAACATTGACGGCCTACCAGAAGGGACTCAGGAGAACCAGATGTCCAGATCATCTTTTCCACAAGCAACATTCATCGAGAAAAAATTACAAGTACAGTATCTCCAGTTCTTATGTTAACGTATCTGACAAGATACAAGTAAGTGGTTTCGATCTACCGATTCCATTCATCTTTCTCTTTCCATTTCTCGAATCACTTCGATCACATTCACTTATGAACTATTAATGGTGCAAAAGTGTCGTCAGACGAGCTTAAAAATTGGAGGAAAAAACTCAGAGTTGTAAAGGGTCAATCTACACATTTAGAACAATTTTTGGATACAATTAACGACGAAACAGATATCGAAACTCTTCATCTAGAATCACGGTTAAAAGAGAAAGTTTTGCCTCTTTCTGAAAAGTTTGAAAGTACTCAAAATGAGCTGGAAATGCTAACCAAGGCATGGTCGTCAAAGGTGGCGGAGAGTATTGGCGAAAGAGCGCGTTCTTAAATTAAATTCTGTGGAGATCAGGTAACGATATACCTGAGAGCGACCCTGACGACTAATTGCTGGTCGGAATAATAATAAATAAATATTCGATTCGGTTCGTTCTGCTTAGTTCGGGTGAGTCGGTCATGAGTGTCGTCGAGTGTACACGAATTTTGTAGTCGCTCAATAAAGTGTTCTCAATTGCTTCAAAGTAAAACAGTATTATGATTACATCACGAATTCCTTAGGCTACCACAATTGGCAACGAGGCAAATAATAGGCTAATTAAATCTAAACAAAGTAAATGAATAAGTAAATAAAAATTATTATTGATAACATTAAAAGTAATGGGGTGGATTAAATTCTACCGAATTAATGAATTAATTGAATTCTGACAGGTTTCTATGTGTATTAAATTCCAAAAAAAGAGAGAAAGGATTAAATTCTAAGAGCCGATTAAATTCTGCCAAAGCGAGTGGATTAAATTCTGCTCAAAAAGTGGATTAAATTATACTAAAAGAGTGGATTAAATTCTACTAGAAGAATGGATTAAGGCCCCAGGTGCGAATTTGGGTTGGCAGCCAAAGTTGACGGTCGGCCCAAGGTGGGGTCGGCTTTGGCAACCGAATTTTGGTAACCAAGGTTGGCCCAACTATAGCAGGTCGAAGCCACCTTAGTTGGGCCAACGTTAGAAGCCGACATTGGCTTCCAAAACTCACCCAACCGTCGGCCCAACTGTGGCCCAAGGTTGGGTCGACGGTCGCTTGGGCTTTGGCAAATTGGCTCTAAATAACCATAACACTACGGTTGGCCCGACTGTGGGCGATAGTTGGCCCGACCATCGGCGTAATATTATCCAGAGCAAGTCACCTTTCTGCTGCCAACCGTCGGCCTAACCCTGGCCCCAGGTTGGGTCGACGGTCGTTTAGGCTTTGGCAAATTGGCTCCAAATAATCATAAAACTACGGTCGGCCCGACTCTGGGCGATAGTTGGCCCGACCATCGGCGTAATATTATCCAATGCAAGTAACCTGTCTGCCGCCGACCATCGGCCCATCCTTGGCCCAAGGTTGGGTCGACGGTTGTCTAGGCTTTGGCAAATTGGCTCCAAATAACCATAGCAATACGGGCGGCACCACCCTGGGCGATAGTTGGCCCGAACATTGGCGTAATATTATCCAGTGCAAGTAACCTTTCAGCTGCCGACTGTTGGCCCAACCCTCGCCCAAGGTTGGGTCGACGGTCATTTAGGCTTTGGCAAATTGGCTCCAAATAACCATAACACTACGGTCGGCCCGACTCTGGGCGATAGTTGGCCCGAACATCGGCGTTATATTATCCAGTGCAAGTAACCAGTCTGCTGCCGACCGTCAGCCCAACCTTGGCCCAAAGTGCAAATAACCTTTCTGCTGCCAACCCTCGGCCCAACCGTGGCCCAAGGTTGGGTCGACGGTCGTTTAGGCTTTGGCAAATTGGCTCCAAATAACCATAACACTACGGTCGGCCCGACTCTGGGCGATAGTTGGCCCGACCATCGGCGTTATATTATCCAGTGCAAGTAACCTTTCTGCTGCCGACCGTCGGCCCAACTCTGTCCCAAGGTTGGGTCGACGGTCGTTCAAGCTTTGGCAAATTGGTTCAGAATAACCGTAATGATACGAGCGGCCAGACCCTTCCTTCTTTTTAAGAAAAAAAATTCGAAGCTCCATCTTTATGATAAATTGTAAATGTTCCGAAAAATTTACATTTGATATAATTCTCAATCGTTTTAAAATAGGCTGAAACACCTAAAAAGCAAAACGTTACACGAAAGTTTAAAAAAATTGTAATTGAAAAAATTGTCGCAGTACGTGATAAAATTTCGAAGTTCCGTCGATGCAAATTTCAAATGCTCATTAAAAATGACACTTTGTGTCATTATCAAAAGTTGTAAAATGGCCTGAAACGCGAGAAAAAAAAATATTACACGGAAAAAATTAGTCAAAGTGGGCGCAAAAAAAAAAGGTTGAAAAAAAATTGTTTAACAAAAATTTTTAGAAAAAAAATTGTTTGGAGACAAATTTTTGAAAAAAATTGGTTGAAAAAAATTAAAACAAAAATGTTGAAAAAATTTGTTGTATTCGGTTTAAATTATTTATTTAAAAATTATTTCATTTATATTCCCGTTAACAGTTAATTTATTTTACATCTACATGATGTCGCATAATAATAAAAAAATTAATTAGAAAAAAGAGTTAAAAAATTGTTTCTTTTCAACTGCCTTGAGCTGTGGCTTATGAGGATGGTTTTTTCATTGAATTTCAATTCTCCAGGTATAGAGTAATGGGTAAGACTCTCTACTGCCAGGCGATAGATTCAGATATAGATGTAGGTTCGAAACCCCGTAGCGTTAGAAAATTTATTTGTAATATAATGTTTAAAAATGTAATATATGTATTCATTCTAAGCAGGACCATTAACTTTGATAGTCAAAATACTCGCCATCAATTATTATTTATTTTTTGAATACCTATTTTGTGTATTTTCACCTGTTTAGTAAGAACCTTCAAAAATGAAAGTCGGCCCCACATTGTTGTCCAAGGTTGGGCCGACATCGTCTTAATAGATGACCCATATATGGGACCAAATGTCGGGCCGACGTTGAGAAGCCAAAGGCGGTTGACCGTTTTCATTTAGCTGGTTGGCCCGACCGTAGACCGACGATCAATTCGCAGAAGAAGCGTTGGTTAAACAAAGCTTCTTTTAATGTTGGGCCAACTTTGAAAACCAATGATATGCCAACCTTGCATTTCGCGGTTGGCTCAACCATGACAACCATTGTTGGTCCAACTGTGTAAAATAGGGACGGCATGCGTTATCATTACGCTGGTTGGCCCGACCATTGGCTCACAAAGTTGAGCCAACTTTGAAAACCAATGGTATGCCAACCTTGTATTCCGCGGTTGGCTGAACCATGACAACTATTGTTGGCCCAACTGTGTAAAATAGGGACGGCATGCGTTATCATTACGCTGGTTGGTCCGACCATTGGCTCACAAAGTTGGGCCGACCTTACAAAGGTTGGGCCAACCATGGCCCGACCGACAATTCGCACCTGGGGGTAAACACTAGGCTATTTATATACTAAAAAAAAAGAGATGCCGAAAAGAGTGGGATGGATTTAATTCTACAGGATTAATGAGTAAATTAAATTCTGACAGGTTGATGAGTGGATTAAATTCTACTAACCGAAGGGATTAAATTCCGAAACCGTATTATTTCTGCCGAAGAGCGTGGATTAAATTCTAACAGAAGAATGGATCAATACTCGATTAGATACTTCGCTTGTGAATCCATTGATAGGGCTTCGCTAGCCACCGAATGGAGAAAATTGCGTTTGGGTTACCAGGGGCTATTCTAGACTACGATCCGGACGAAAAAAACGACGTATTAGAAATTCTAGTTGATACCCTTGACAGACATTTCTCACCACAATAAAACTCCTTATAAGGTGTAGACTACAGGCAAACAAATTTTCGTTTGGTAATACTGAAAAGGGAGCGCGGGAAATAAATGTGATAGAATAATGCCAAATATATGAGCAAACACGAACCCAGAGTAACATTATGCAAAAGATGAACCCGGTACAACTAGAAGGAACTGGATCACAGATAAACCACATTAAGAATTCAAAAAGATGCCAATTTTGGGAACCCGCAAGACACACAAAACGTTCTCGATGTGGAAATAAGAACCACAATTCCACGAAGGTAAAAAGTTGCCCGGCGATAAATATTAAATGCCACCAGTGTGGTCACGTAGGACACTTTGCCAGAAAATGTAGGACCGGGAAAAAGGGCCAATTTAACTATCAGAGTACATCAAGCTCTCAATCCAAAAATAGAATCACAAGCAAAAGAAGAGTCAATCACATCGAAGAAACCAACGATATACTTTCAGCCAGCGACATGGGTAACTTCGAATGTTTTAAAATCAAAAACACCAACGAACCTTGCGAGAGCTCAAGAGACGACATAATCCAGATTAAAATAGGTAACATAGCTATGAAAATGCTAATCGATTCAGGATCTTCCTGTAATGTGATTAACGGACAAGATTGGCAAACGCTAATCAGAAACAATGCTGCCATAGTAGAAATCCAATACGGCGTGACAGGGACCATAAAATCCTTAGCCTCCAAGGACACGTTAGACGTCAAATGCAAATTCACGGCACCAATCTGCGTAGAAAATGGCCGAGAACGTATGGAATCTTTTACGGTGGTGGAAAATGGACCAATATCCCTATTAGGCAAGAAGACAGCAATCTCCCTTGGAGCTTTGAAATTGGGGATAGTCGGAGAAATAAACCAACTAGAAGAAAATACTAACTTCCCAAGAATTTGCGATGTTAAAGTGAGACTCACAATCGACACACTGATAAAACCGATACGACACCCCGTGCCGAAGAATCCCCATTGCCGTGGAAGCCAAGGTAGAGAAAAAATTGAACGAGGCACTTGTCAATGATATAATAGAAAAGGTCAAAGGGTTTAGTCCGTGGATTTCTCCAATGGTAATAATTTTTCAACCAAACAGCGACATCAGAATCTGCATCGATATGAGACGAGGTAACGAAGCCATTTTAGCTTGGGAACTGCAGATAATTTTTAATCCGTCAATTACATGACATAGCACAAAAACATCTTCGAGCACTCCGCGCTCTTTCCATCGATGTCGAATCAATGGAATTTCATGCTAGTTCATCTAATTAAAAGCAAACGAAATAACTACACTATAGAGAAATGGAAAGAATTTGTTTGCGAGACTGACCTCCCTACTCTTAAAAACATGTTGGATTTTCTACAGCACCGCTCTCACATAGAAGAGACAAGGGCTGCTACCTATCAATCAAATTATCAAAAAACAAGTCCAGCAAAATATAACGGCAATCCAAAATCTCGTTCACTTTTACAGGCGACGGTTCGGCCAAGTCGTCAACCGAAATCTCCTTGAATGACACTTTAATGGTAGGACTGACTATTCAAGCTGGTTGATTCACGACTTTTATGCGCTTTCGTACATTTTTTCTTGCACTCACGGCCGACATTGAATAAATTTATCGGCAAATCCAGTTATACAACGAACACAGAATTTTACATAAAATATTTTGGACAGATGACCCCAATGACGAAATTCACGATTACATGCTTAACACCGTTACTTATGCTCGCGAAATTATTAAATCAAGATCTCTGGAACTTAAATTTTCCTGGGACGAAGAAGTTCTAGAACATTTTCAAAATAGATGGATAGGTTATCGAAATCAATTGCCTTTTGTCAGCCAAATTCAGTGTAATAGGTGTATTACAGCTCACAACACAGTAAGAAACAAAATCCACGGGGTTTCAGATGCCAGTGTTAAAGCTTATGGGGCCGCACTATATCTGCGTTGCACTGACTTCAATCGGAAACACCATGTTTCTCTAATCTGCGCAAAATCTCGAGTAGCTCCGCTTTCCTCGATTAAAAAAGGCTCTAATTTCACTCCCACCCTTCAAAAACTTGAAATGTGTGCTGCATATCAATTAGAAAAACTGCTACACAACTATCCTTGCATGGATAAACACTGAATCCTACACATTACAAACATTCATGGCCTTCACTAGTAGTCCCTCACTAGCGTTCTTGATTGGAAATATGTTCAGACAGATAAAAACACCGCAGATCTAATTTCAAGAGATCAAACCCCACCCGAATTTTTGGCTATCCCAGGCTTAAAGAAAAAGGTTGCAGACACTTTTTCATTTATACCGACAATTTCAAATCAGCAATTATTAGAAGATTGTTCGTCATTCACAAAACTCAATCGTGTGCTTGCTTTCGTTTTGCGCTTTATACACAATATCAGAGTAAAAATAATAATTCCAGAATCAAAGGTCCCGCATCCAAAACCGAGCTCGAAGTCGCTCATAATATAATAATTCGATAAACTCAAGCCACTGCATTTTCTTAAGACATCGTGAAAGTCTCATGCGACAAATACACGGATGAGACGGGCGATTTATCCTTCCTCAACCCTTTTCTGGATGAAAACGGAATCCTTCGGATAGGTAGTCATCTCACAAACGCAAACATCACGCAATCACAAAAATTTCCCATTATTTTATCACGAAGCCATCACGTTACTAAACTGATCATTCAATATGAGCATTTAAAAAGAATGCATGCACGGATTCAAGCAACTCTGTACAGAGTTCGTCAACGGTACTGGCCTATTGACGGCAAAAACGTCACACGCCACTTGATTCGAAAATGTGTAAGCCGTTTCAGGGTAAAGCCACGTGGAATTAATTATATTACAGGAAATCTTCCTGAACATCGCTTACTTGCAACACGTCCATTTTTAAATTCGAAGTCGACTATTGTGGGCCATTTTTCATTAAAGAAAAGCGAGTCAGAAATCGTAATAAAATGAAGATCTATGTTTCGGTCTTCGTGTACTTTTCAAGTAAAGCAGTTCACCTGGAAGTAATCTGTGATTTGACTGCCGAAGCATTTTTCGGCTGCTTGAAAAGATTTATTTCGCGCCACCGTAAGCCTGATACTATTTATTCAAATAACGCCACTAATTTTTTCGGGGCAAATAAAGAAATACAGGAATTGTACAAATTTATCAGAGCATCAGAACATGACCCCGAAATCCAACATTTTTTTCTTGATCAGAAGATCAATTAGCGCTTTATTCCACCTCAAACACCACACTTTGGAGGACTCTAGGAAGCCTCAGTTAAATCTTTCAAATATAATTTTTTACGTACAGTAGGCAATACCCCACTAACATATGATCAATTAGAGACCTATGTGATTGCGGTAGAAGCTATTGAACTCTCGTCCTCTTATCCCACTGTTATCAGACCCTAATGACCTACTTCCATTTTCTCCCGGTCATTTCCTTATTGGTAGCCTCTTAACCACTTACCCACAGTCAGATTTAAGAGACACGAGATCTTCGAGATTGTCATCTTGGTATCATGCTCAAAAAATGAGACAAGATTTTTGGGCTCGACGGCGTAAAGAATACATGAACGAGTTGATCAGCTGAGGCAAGTGGCAGCCCAGGAATCTACAAGAAGACGTTTAAGTCGGAACCCCAGTGGTCCTAAAAGAAGACAATTTACCCCCTCTGGCTTGGAAATGAGTTTGAATTGTACAAATCTTTCCAGGTCAAGATAAGTTTGTGCGTGTTGTCATAGTGAAGATACAAACCGGGACCTTTTTGTTGCAGTTCTAACACGAAGGAATAATAAGGAGACCGAACTGCCATGGAAAACTTTCTCAAATCTGACAAGAGCAACGGCACCGTAAGTGCCAGACCTGTAATTAGTAATCACTCTTCACTGAGTGCGCGAGCGCCACGTGTCCTCTTCTCACGCAAAAATAGTGCGAGTGAGACAGCTTTTTAAAATAATGTATGTTTGTCAGATTATGCGAGTTTGTTTCCTTTTGCAACCAGCAAAATTTTTCTGAACTGTGAAGTAAAATGAGCGTGTTGAAGGTCTAAAACATAATACTTTTGTTTAAAATTAATAATTGCGTCAATCAAAGGAGTGATGAATAAAATTTTCAAGAAAAGTGAATAAAATTGTATTATTTCTGTTTAAAGTTGTCGATTAATAAACTAAATTTTAATCCAAGTCGAAAGGTTTCCAGATCTTCAAATGCTGATTAGCATTCTATTCGGCGCATTGAGAATTCAAAGAAAACACCACAGTTCTCTTAAACCCAGAATATTATATTTTAAAATTGAAGACGAACAGCTAAACGACATTAGCTAATTACAGTTCTCAAACGAAATAAGGTTTCACGATTGAAACTACTGAAACGGACGAGAGAGTCAACCAAGGAAAAACTAACGCACTCCACACGCATTCTCACACTACTCTTTGAATCCAGCGCACTCTGGCGGTTCAGTTCCAATGCGCAAAATTCAATTTAAATTAACTTTTAATCTTTTGATTGTGAATCAGCAGGTAATAGCGCTAATTTAGTTATCGGACGTACATAAGTACCTGGTGCAGTACGAACGGTTACTTCCCGTACAATATCATCTCAGCTTCTTTTTACATCAATTATTCGACCTAGTGCCCATTAAGTAGGTGGTAAACATTCATCTTTGACTAAAACTACTTGCCCAACACGAAACTTCTTCTTTCGGAGCTGCCACTTGTTACGTTGATGTAACAACAAAATGTAGTCTTGAGACGAAGTCTTCCAAAAGATTTCGAGTAGTTGCTGCCCCAATGAGGAGTCTACTTTCGAGAGGGCATATATCCACTTTTAGTTTTTGTTGGGAAATCGAGAAAAACGTTTCACAGCATTTATACAAAGAATTGGTTTTTCTAGGTTACTACATTATTTTGGTCCTAGACCACGTACCAAATTACCAGAAGTTTGGATTCTCATTATCTCATTATCCCATTATCTCATTATCCATATACTAGATGCATGCTCTTTTAGTGGCAAAGCAAATGTTTAACTCACTTTTAATATGGGATAAAAACACTTTCTTGGGGGAAACTGAGAGACAGGTTGATAGGGCTCATCCTAAAGATACGATTAACGCAAAAAAAACAAAAAAATGTCAAAAGTGGATATATGCCCTTTTGAAAGTAAACTCCTTAATTGCCATCTTGCCACACGATTTTGTTTAATATTTTCTAACGACAATTCAGGCACTGCAGTTAATTCTCCACCAATTAAGAAATGTGCCGGAGTTAATACTCGAAGGTCTTCTGGATCAGCTGACAAAGGACACTGTGGTCGAGAGTTTAAAAAAGATCCAATTTGACATAGTAATGTGGCAAGTTCTTCGAAAGTAGGCGTATGCGTTCCAATGATACGATGCAAATGATGTTTTACGCTGTGAACTCCAGCCTTCCAAATCTCTCCAAAATGAGGCGCAGCTGGTGGAGTGTAACCACATCGAATTTCATCGTTTATCAAATACGCTTTAACTTCAGGCGATTGCGTTAGCTCTCGGAAAGTTTCCTCGAGTTCCGGATTAGCATCCTGAAAGTTGGTTCCACGATCACTATGAATTGTATGAGGCAAACCTCGACGTGACACAAAACGTTTGAGAGCAGCAAGAAATGCCTCAGTGTTGTAGTCACTTACTAGCTCGAGATGTATGGCTCTCACAGCAAAACAAACAAATACAGCAATGTATGCCGAATGCGATGTATAGCCTCGACCGCGATGTATACACAGTAAAAAAACAGGATCAATTTTGTTGCAGAGCATTTTACACTAACGATCATTTGACTTTTGTGATCATAATGATCTGTCCATTCGGATCATCTTGATCATCTTTTTTGGGTCATTTGTCAGGCTAAACAAAATGGCCGCCAATTCTTGGCGCCGATGTCATAACGACATAACCTAAAAATGTTATTTAAACACACGCAAGTGACAACTACACTTAACAGATGATGTTTTCTAATATCAGAATTATTAATTTTTTAACTTTTCAAGTACACTGCACGATCAGAAACCATAAAAAGCTCGCATATGAGCTAAAGTACTCTAAGAACGTCAGCCATCTTGGTTTGCTTTGATACCTGATCCCGCATCAGATCATTATGATCTCAAAAGTCGATCATTCATTCAGGCCGATCAAAATGATCTTGATTTCGGTATCATTTTTGTTGCATATCAAAATGATATTGATTTCGGTATCATTTTGAACATTTTTTTTTACTGTGTAGTTTTTTAACAGGACCCGCGTAATCAATGCCTACATGTGTGAAGGGTCGTCCGGATCGTGTAATACGACTTTTAGGCAACGCTGCCATCAACTTATTAGATATTTCAGCACGTAATCGTACACAAGATATACAATTGTAAATCACCGATTCAACGGTTTTTCGACCTCGAAGAATTCAGAATTTTTGTCTTAATAAACTCAGGGTTAATTGCGTACCTCCATGTAAACATTGTTCATAAACATGAGGAACAATCCGTGTCACTACTAGATTTGCTTTTAAAATGATTGGGAACCTGCGATCAAGCTCTAGATTCGCGTGAGCTAACCTTCCTCCCACCTGAAGAATTTTGTTCCCATCAACAAATGGATTTAATGGTCGCAACGTATTACCCCGCTTGAGTTCAACCTTTTTGATTAAATTGTAGATTTCTTTAGAGAAACATTCAGCTTGGATATATCTAATGCAAATAATCTCGTTTTCAACGCAATACTTGACAAAAGTGACATCGTTTGCATTCCTGACCTTTACAGGAGAAAATCCGACTTGTATGTCCAAAAATTTAAGAACATATGCTAAAATACGCACGAGTTTCGACCAGAAAGAAATTCGACTTGCAAGATTGTCCAAACAAAATTTAATTCGATCATGCGCATGATGTGCTCGCACACAGGAATCCAAATCAGTTTCGAGGTTTTGAACGTCCCGATTCTTAGGCCAAAACTCTTCAGCTTGGCTCAACCAAACGGTCCATGCCACCATAATTGACACTCGGCTAACTCAGGTGCAAAATTTCCACGAGAGCGGCGACACGATTCGTAACAAATGTTTTCCAAGCCGAAGCATGTTTATTCAATCAAGCTAGTACGATAGTAGAATCAGTTCAAAATTGCAATTTTAAGTTTGAGAATTATATTATAGCTTTAACAGCTCAAATCAGTTTAGTAAGCAGAAGAGCTCCACAAAGTTCCAACCGGGGAACTGATTGCGTTTTTATTGGAGCTACCTTGGATCGAGTTGAAAGTAAAACGACTCGTATTTCACCAGAATCAAGCAATAAACGTAGGTGAGCTACTGCGGCATATGCGACATTTGACGCGTCTGAAAACCCATCAATCGAACTGTCAATTACCTTATTTCCTTGTCCTGTCTATCGCGGAATCGACAATATATCCAGCTTGGACAAGCTATTTCGATGCTTGTTCAAGTAACTTGCAAGGTCTTCATGTAATGGTTCATCCCATGAAATCGATGTAACCCAAAGCTTCTGGATAAAAATTTTAGCAAGAATCACAACCAGTAACAGCCAGCCGAGAGGATCATATGAACGTGCAATTAAAGATAAAACCGAGCTTTTTATTTCAATTCCCGTAACTGAATTTTAAAGCGATAGATATCCAAAAGAGGAAGCCAAACAATACCGAGAACTTTTAAAGATTCGCTTTCGTCTAAAGGCTTTTCAACGGCAAGTCCATGTTCTTGGTTATCAATATCCTTGAGTAACGAAGGCGAATTACTTGCCCATTTTCTCAATTTGAAATGAACCTTTTCAAGTAATGCTTTAACATCTTCTCGAATCTCAATTAATTCAGCTTCCGAGTCTGCCCCAAACAGGTAATCATCAACGCAAATTTGTTGATCGAGAACAGCTGAACCTTTAGGATGCTGAGACGCTTCGTCTTTAACCAACTGTCGAAGGACTCGCAATGCAAGGAACGGTGCAGCCGTTGTACCGTAAGTTACGGTATTCAAACGAAATTCAATGATTCCTGATTTAAGTTCTGGAGTCCAAAGAATTCTTTGATAGTCACGGTCTCTTTCATGTATTAAAATTTGTCTATACATTTTAGCGATATCCGCCGCGTAGACGAATTTAAAAGTTCGCCATTGCAAAACAACTTCGAACATCTTTGTTTGAAATTTAGGCCCAACGTGTATCTGATCGTTTGATGATGTAAAATTCGACGTAAGCCGAGATGCATTAAAAACACCCCTTACTGCTGTAGTGCTCGATGCTCTAATCACAGGATGATGTGTTAAATATCAAAAAGATCTGAATTTTCATCAAACTGCTTTAACGGAGAATATAAAGCTTTTTCTACTGTTTCCCGAGACAAGCCAATGTGTATGGGGAGACCGGATTTTAAGGGGTACCGAACCACATACTGAAATTCAAGAGCTTGCGAATGAGTAGACTGAAAATGTAATTCGCATTCTTTATCGGCTTTAGTCAATTGCGATGTTTTGGGAACTTCTTCGAGGCTTCAGAATTGTTCCAGCGATTAATTTAAAATATTTAAATCTTCATTCGAAATACGATGATGCACGATAGCATCGCTCGAATTGAAAGATTTCGAATTAGAACGAGGTTCGAAATTCTTTCCAGAGAGAATCCAGCCGAAAGCTGTATTCTGTGTTGGGGGTTCATGAGAACGACCTTTTCTCAGCCCGTTACAAAGTACTGAACCATAAAGGTCAGCACCGATAATGATGTGTATTGGTTGTGACCCTGAAGGACAATCATCCGCGAATTCGAGATTCATCAAATGTGGTTTTGACAACACGTCTTCAGAAAATCTAGGCACGTAATTCGTGAGATGCTCCAAAATCAATGCATTTGTAGAAAAAGTTGGACCTTGTCCCAAGCGAGAACGAATATTGATCGGAGCCATCGAATGTGACTCACCAGTTGAGACACTTCCTAAACCGAGGAGTTTAATTTCTTCTAATGACTTGGGACGAATTTGCAAGGCATTAATCAATTCTGTTGTTACAAAAGTCCAAGTTGACCCTTGATCCAAAAAAGCGCGAACTGTTATTGAACGACCTGAATTAGAAGATACAACAACTTTAGCTGTTGCTAACAAGACTTTAGTAGTATTTACCCGATTTGCTGCCGCATGAAGCGATAGGGCGGCTGGAGTTAAGCTTTTAGACGAAGTCAGTACTTCTTCACTAGAAGCGGTTTTATTTTGTGCCGATACCTCTTCCTTTTCTTCTACATTTCGTTTAAAATGCAACAAAGTATAATATCTCGATTGATACTGAGCACACAAAAAAGAACTTGAACAATCAGCCAAAGAATGTCTTGATGCTAGACAATTTCCGTTCTTTAGCTGATTTTTTCTTAAACTCTGGACATAAAAACAATTTGTGCGCAACCGAACAGAGAGGGCAATTATTTTCATTTGACACAACATGAGATCTTACAGCATCAGGTTTATTTTTAGATTCATCTACGCGCTGAACTACTTCTAACGCTCGAATGCGTGAATCTATGAGTTCTAAAAATTCCGAAAAATGTGGGTATTCAGTTGAATTTCCCTATTGCAATTCCCAAGCTAGCCGAGTTTTAGCATCTAATATTTGAGAAAAGTGATAAACTAAAATATCACTCACTCCATCCGATTGAGCTTCCTTAGACGGAGCAGTAGTCTGCGACTTAATGCGATCTAAGTTTTCGAGAGCTGCGATTTTTTCGGTTACATGATTATGCATAGCCTTAAGTGCATTAACAGAGTCACTTTTTATTGCTGATACTGAAAAATGTGATTTACGAGGATTGTCAAAACGACTTTACAATTGATCCCATGCTGTCTTAAAATTATTCGCAGTTAGTGGTATATTTTTTATTAACGAATTAGCTTCTCCTTTGACCGCGGATTTTAAATAACGTAATTAACGTAAATTATCCAAAGCGCGATTTTGAATAATAAGCGAAGTAAAATAGTCGCGGAATGTTGCCCAATCTGTTGGCTTACCTGATATTTTCGGAAAATAAATCAAAGGTAACGATGAAATTTGACGTTGTTGAGCAGTAGAAGGAAGTTGAAAGTTGAGAGGAACTCCATCATTCCCCTGAGAAGGATTCGCTGATGTAGACTTGTTGTCTTCTAATGCTTGTATTTGAATCATAACTGCGTCGTTAAATTTGAGGAACATATCTTCGGCAGCTTCAAATTCCTTATCGAAAAAGTACCCATTTTCTACATTGAAGTGCTTCAAATCCAATATTTGAGTTCCGGTCATTAGGCCTCTGTCGCAAAATAAGGCTTGGAAGCGAAAGAAATTGCGTTTGTTTGTCAGTCGACGTATTCTCATTATTCATCTTGGTCAATCTTTTTTTGTGAACTGACAATCAATAAATGATAGATCCAATGAACCACTTTCAAATTAAACAAAAGACCGAAACCGAAATTATTTCAAAAAATGTTCAAAAGTTGCAGACGTAGAATTATAACGATTGCAACTTTTCAAGCAATTGCATCATAGTCAAAGAACAAAAAAAAAACATGGCTGACCATTTCAGCGAATTTTAAAACTGCTCAATTTCACAATATTGCGTAAAAATCCAATAAATGCACTATTCACATTTCACACGCGCCAACAGATTCCGACAGGATCGCCAAATGTTTAAAGTTGTCGGATTGATAAACTAAACCAACTCGAAAGATTTCCGGATCTTCAAATGCTGATGAGCATTCTATTCGGCACGTTGAGAAATCAAAGAAAACACCACAGTCCTCTTGAACACAGAATCATATATTTTAAAATTAGAGACGAACAGCTAAACGACATTAGATAATTACAGTTCTCAAACGAAAAGAGGTTTCACGATTGAAACCAGAAAGAGTACTTTTTCACGACGGGCCGTCTCACCATAGAAACGGATGAGAGAGTCAACCAAGCAAAAACTAACACACTCCACACGCATTCCCACACTACTATTTGAATCCAGCGCACTCTGGCGGTTCAGTTCCAACGCGAAAAATTCAATTTAATTTTATATAGTCAAGTCAACTCCACACAATTTCAAGGCAATAAAAATTGCTTTGCGCAAAGATTTATTTACTAAACTCCATCCCACCACCTAAACGGAGTTTATAATTTTTGTTACTCCAATTATAATTATAATAATAATTCAAAAAATTCACCAAAATGAAGATTTTTATTTGTACTCTGCTTTTCACTTTAATAGTCCAGGTATTTCGTATGAAAAAAGGTCTTTTCACCATATAAAGCACGTAGAGCGCGTTTTTCTGCTAAAACGATTTATTAAGAGGTCCTGTTGAAAATTCCAAATTTTCTAGAAATGACTACGACGTGTCCCGGAAATATTTTAAAAAAAAGTTCCAAACATCGTATTTTCCATTGCATTATAGAGCAAAATATTCAATAGCAAAATTAAACTAGGGTAAATTCGGAAAAAGTTTAAAAAACAGAACCTCCTATCTTCAATAAGCGCCGAGTTCTGACTCTTCAAGGAACTCCATTTTTTTAATATTGATACTTAGAACCCCAATTCTGAAGTTTGTATCTGTACTTTGGAACCTGTTAATTTTACAAAAAAAAATGTCTGAATTTTAATTAAAGTAGATGCAACTTCGAGTAATAAAAAAAATCATCAACCTAACCACAACCGGTCATACGTTATGGCCTCCCAAAGTTGACCACTTTTGTACTATTTTTCAGGACAAATTACTCGTGTTCACTTTATTGAAAATACTTAATTTGTGCGTGAAGCTACGTGAATGACGCTAGAAAAAAACTTATAGTTCAGAAAATTATGGGTAAATTAAAAGAATAATCTTCTAGCATTCATAGGTCAAGAGTTATGAGTCTTAAAAAAACAATTTTCTTGCTATTTTCAGCCAAAACAGTTTTTTTTGTTAAATAGCTCATTTCTCAAGTACGGAGAATCCCGGTTAGACCAGCAGCAAACATATGCACGACGGCCACGCGCGTTGCTACGGCCCCCTCCTCTGGGCGGTTCTACGCATTTGTGAGCCGAGCTGTGCTCGGCAGCTAACTTGCTGTTTGTTGAGAATTCTTCCTATTTGTTCTGTGATACCTTGGATGTAGGGTAGGATGGTTGTCGTTTTTCTCTCTCTTTCGTTAGAAGGTTGTGATGACTTGTTTTTTTGAGTGTATTTTCTTATTGCAGAACAAATGGGAAGAATTCTCAACAAACACAACATCAAAACCATATTTAAACCACCTGCGAAAATGGGACAACTTCTAAACAACCCTAAAGATAGAAAGGCACCTCTCAGTGATCCGGGAGTATATAAAATCCCTTACACTTGTGACAAAGTCTATATTGGAGAAACCCGGAGACCAGTGAGCCAACGTGTAAAGGAACATGAGAGTATAGTCAGGATAAAACATTTCACGCAATCAGCACTAGCTGAACATCATATCGAAACAGGACATAGCATTTCATTTGAAAAAACAACTGTCATCGCAAAAACATACAATATTTTTCCAAGAAAACATATAGAAGCAATCGAAATCTTGAAACATCCTAATAATATTAATAGGGACAATGGATATAATACCAATCCGATTTGGCTTTCTGTCCTCCTGGGTTTTTTAACAAAAGACTTTATTGGCCAATCAACTTCGACCAGTCCCCACGGTGGGGCGCTCTGGTCAATCACAGACATCGTAGAGAGTATATATGTGACGCGATCTGAAGAAAGACCCCTAAGCGGCCAAAAATCGATTTTCTGATTTTTAATGTTTTACGTAGATTCGAACTTGCTCTTTGAGATGGCATAGTTAAAAAAATTCCATCATTAATAATTCATTCAGTACAAGCATGTAAACATTGTCGTTCTATGACGTTCTATCGGCCCGTCGCCACTTCTCTTGCTTCTTCTCTAAAATTTACGTTTGGCCGCTTAGGGGTCTTTCTTCAGATCGTGTCACATATATATAATTTGAAAAAAAAAAGTTAAACAACCACCGCAGGGTCCCACTAAGAGCAACTGCAATCCAACCAAATGTCAATAGCCTTCAGTAGCACGGCGGTAAACCACACCCATGGCCACGTCTCACAACCGTGAGATGGGTGGTCATAGGCAACGACAAAATCACAACGACAGGCCGGCGAAACCCTCGTGTGTCTTGAGGACACGAAGCGACCCAAGGATGACAGCTTTCTGCATCCATTTCGCAAGTGCCTTGGCATATTTTTGGCACGCGGGTATGGCTTTAAGGTTACGAACCAGTGATAGTTTCGCACCTCCGAGAGCACCTATCACAAGGACAATTACTTGTACCGAATATTTTGGGTACAGTCGTTGTAGCTCTCTTTTAAGGTCTTGATACCTCTCCTCTTTTTCTTTCTCCTTTGCAGTGATGTTGTATTCGGAAAGAGCCGAGAATTCGATCACGAATATAGTTCGTTTCTCGAAGTCTTGGAGAACAATGTCAGGCCTCGAGTGCGCAACGGAGACTGCTGCCCGAAAATCTTAGTTCCAGAAAATTTGGCACTTCTCGTTTCGGACAATCGACTCTATCTCCTTTGGCGCATTCGGCAGGGCAGGGTCGCGGCCAACACCGTAAGAGCGACAAACATGGTAATAAAGAACTCTTAGGGCCGCATTATGTCTATAGATATACGTCGTTCCCGCGTGGGTCGGACACCCTGATAGTATGTGTTCTAGGTACTCAGCGTGTGCATGACACGCTCTGCACCTATCACTGGGAACTTCTTGACATCAAATGCGCTCACGGTATGCTAAGGTGGAAATGACACCGTCCTGGCATGCGAAAATAAAACCCTCTGTACCTGAATTAAGCCCTGATGATTTGAGGAAAGCAAAAGTTTGCTCCTTCGACAAGGACTGTTTTTCTACATTTCTGTGAAAGTTTCCGTGCATTTTCTTGTCGAGTAGCTTTCGGTGAAAATTTTCAACTTCTGCTTTCTTCACTTTGGTTTTTAGAAGTGAAGCATCTAGATGAAGTAATGCACTTTCCTCACTTCTGATGTTAAAATTCAGGCCAAGGGTCTCGGCCACTTGCTCCGCGGCTTTGTAAAGGAACGCTCCTTCGCCAATCATCTCGTGGTTCCTGACCATCTTTAGGAGAGGATCTCTGCCATTCGCAACGATGTAAGCTGTACTTAGAACAATCCGGTTATGAAGACACTGGAGATTCAGAAGTCCGCGTCCACCTCGACGGCGTGAAATATATAATCGCGGAACTGACGAATTGATACGCAAGCTTTTATGCATATGCATTATCTTACGTGTAATGACATCAAGGGCCTTAAGCTCGTTCTTCGTCCATTGAACTACCCCAAACGAGTAGAGTAGAACCGGGACGGCAAGCATGTTAGTCGCAGATACCTTGTTCAACGCCGACAGATTGGAAGACCAAATCTGTCGAAAAAGATGCTTGTATCTGCTTCGGAGAGACTCCTTCACTGATGTTACGTCCTGAATGCGGTTTTGAGGCACGCCCAGGTATGTATAGGTCTCTCCAGTATTAAGATGTCTGATAACACTTATATCTACAAGCTCAGGGTCCTTGGGAACGCCAGTAATCTTTCCTTTCTTCAGATAAATTTTGGCACACTTGTCCAAGCCAAAGTGCATACCAATCTCTCCTGTGTAGTTCTTGACAATATTTATAGCAGTTTGAAGTTTGCTTCTACCAGAGGCATAGATCTTCAGGTCATCCATATAAAATACATGAGTGACCTTATGCTCGCGCTGATTAGTGTCGCCACAGAGGTATCCAGGACAATTTCGTAGTGCGAGAGATAGAGGCAAAAGTGTGATGCAAAAAAGCAAAGGGCTCATGGTATCACCTTGAAAGACGCCCCTCTGGAAGGTGACGTTGTTCGTTGTCACACGATAATTTCCAGATGAGATAGTAAATCTAGTTTTCCAAAGAGGCATCAATCTCTCTATGCATCTCACTATGTGTGGATGTACCTTCAAGCTTTCCAACAGACAGATGATAAGTCTATGAGAGGTTGAATCAAAAGCTTTCCGTTAGTCAATCCAGGCCATTGACAGGACGCGTTGATGGGCTGCAGCGTCTTTACACACACCTGTCAATTAGCAGGTTCTCTCGACAGCCTGCTACACCTTTTTTCGAGCCACGTTGTTCGTACATCTCTCGCCATACAGGCTCAATTCGTCGAACAATCCTGTTGTTGAGGACAGCTGTAAAGATCTTATACAGCGTGTTCAAACTAGTTATTGGCCTGTAATTCTCTGGGTTGGACAAGTTGCCTTTTTTTGGCAGGAGTATAGTGCGTCCTAACACCAGCCACTGCGGAATGGGCGTCTCCGACTTTAAATATGAGGTGAATCTGCGGGCTAAATGTTGGTGTGTAAACGTAAACTTCTTCCACCAAAAGTTCTTGATACAATCTGGTCCAGCAGCGGAAAAGTTCTTCGTGCCTCTAAGTGCTTTTTTCACCTCTTCGGCAGTGATTGATGGACATTCCTCCTCAGATTTTATGAGGCTGTCGCAAAACTCCTTGAAGCGGATGATATTTTCAGTATCTTCTTTCAACTCTAGTGTTTTCGTGATCTTGTACACCTATCTCCAAAGAGACTCTACCTCCTTGGGCTTGGGTGGATTTTTTACAGAAACAGGTAGATCGCTGAAGAGGCGTGATGGGTCAGCGAGAAACTGTTGATTCTCCCTGATCCATCTCTCCCCCTTCTGTATTCTCCTCCTTGCGTCAGATAACAGCCGTATTTTGTCAACAATATGCTGCTTGATTGTCAGCAGCTTTGACTTGTTTAGTGTGTGATTCAAGATCCTTAGTTCTTGGGCGAACTTTCGAACCCTTTCCGTAAACGGTCTACCAGATATTATGTAGTCAATCACACATTGAACACGGGACGCACTCTGTCTTGCCCATCTAATCTTCTTGTTCAGTTGATGCAAGCGTCTTTTGGTCTTTTGATCCATCGTTGGTTTCAGCCTTCGATTTGAATCAGCCAAAGTTCTCGCAGAACCATAAACTGAGCAATTGATGGTCCAGAGGTCGGACTCTTGCGAGATATCTCCACGAAAGAAGGCATCCATTTCAGCCAGATATTGGGGCTTAGGAGGAACTTGCATTTTAATGTTCCTTCTAGTAATGAAATTGCGATCATCTCTCAGAAGGTGCCTGCTTTCTGCGGTTGGTCTCAATGTCGCTTCCTCATCTTCGTCTGCAGCTTCATGAGGCAGCGGTTGGGGAAGCGCTCCGCGTACATATCCATTTTTCCGGAGGTAGTCGGCTTGATTTCGCAAAGACTGATGCGAAACGTGCTGAAGCTCTGGGTGTTGCTGGCACCACAGAGTGTGCATACGCACCATAAAGCCTCCGCGAACAGGGATAATGCTGGCATCGTAGCAGTCTAGCACGTCATCCCTGAGTCGATCCGTCCACTCAATGTGGGCGTTTCGCCGGTTCGTCGTCGTGTTTCCATCTAAATTATTTTCAGCACCCCGAACTCTAGGCTGATCGGCATTGTTTGCCGACCCATTGTCGGGTGCTCTGCGCGTTCGATTGTCTTGAACCGCATCTACAAGATTTTGGTGTTTTGGTGGTTTCATTGTTGTTCCCACGAGCAGCTAGGGAAAGGGTTAGTCCGTCCTTGTAGAGCCCCGCGTGCAAGGATAAGGCTGATACTCTGAGAGGTCGCCCGGTATCCCAGAGTCACCATTTGAGACACCTAACCCAGGTGCCATTCAGCTTTCGGTACGGTTGTTACGCCTTCGCTTAGGAGTTATTCCTTCGGGACCATCCCTGGACAATTGTCCGCGACTGCTTATTAATTATTGTAACCATATTCAGCAGAAACCCTTGGTACAGGAACCCTCTATCCGCAACCCGAGGACGCGTTCGGTGGCTTTGTCATAGGCCCTTCGGTTCTATTCCAAAGGAATATATATATATATATATATATATATATATATATATATATATGTATAAGAAAAACATAACCGGAAATTTCAGTTTCAAGTTAGCCCTGAAGAAGTGAACTGTAATGTTCACGAAAGGTCGGCAAGAATTGTAGTTTTGCACACGATTCAAACCCGAAACACCTGCTTATAGTTTTAGAAATTTTTGTAGAAGTTTCTGGTACACGACAAAAAGAATTGTAAATTATCCTAATGCGATTTTTAATTTCGATGAAAATTAAAAAAGTTATATGCTTTCAACATTTAAAAAATTTTCAAAAAATAGAAAACAATATTTTTTTGATAGATTTGGAAATATCAATCCAAATTTTCACTGGATATAATAGTTATTTGTGATACTAGTGCGCAAAATAGGTGATTGTAATTGAATGATGCAATTACACGAGTTATCAACCACCTATGCGCACGTGTATCACACGCTATTTTTTGCAACGCCCGTCCGAAAAAGTTGCTAGGAGGAGGTAACGAAAAATACTACTTTTATATTGCATAGAGTGGAGTAAAGACATTTTCTTTAAAAAAAAGTTTTAAAAAAAAATTTTTGAAAAAAAAAATGTTCTGAGAAAAAAATCTTTTGCCGGGGGGGGGGGGGGGCCACGAAACCCTAAAAACAAAACTACAATCATTAAAACATTTGTTCAAGTTAAATCTAAATTTATTTCAAGAAGATACCAACACCAGTGTTTAAAGTTACCTATGCCAGTGTGTAAAGTACCTCATTTCGAAAGTGCGCATGCGCAGCTTTTTCACCAGTGCCTGAAGTAAGCCATCTTCAAACTGCGCATGCGCGAAAATTAATCGCACACAGTCTGCTCAAATAAGGTCCTTTAGGCACCATTTAGAAGCATGCAAACGTCAACTTTAGAGGTGGGTGTTGCAAAAAATATAATTCGAAACTATTCTCATGAAATTTTTTAAATAGACCAAAATTCAAAAAGTTTCATTTTCAAAAATATGCCATTTTTTCTTTGAAGAAATCCGTCAATTTTAATCGTTATCTTTAGTAGATTTAAACAAGATTTACATAGTAGAGTTGTCTTAGAACTGAACTTTGAACGAACAAAATCAAAGCCTACGGCTTAATGTCTTATTCCGAAAATTAAAAAAAATGTATTGTTTTATTAACATTATATTGAAAAACATCCAATTTATGATTGTAGTTCGTCTGGGGTTTAAATCACAGTTTTCGACTAACTTTACAATATTTATGATATTTGAACAAATATAGTTGAAATGCACCCATTAAACGTACGAAAAAGAGCGTGCTCAAACTTGACATGAAACATTGCGCGCGTGGTGCGCAATTAGAATATGCAGGAGAAATTAGTAATATTATATACATATTATATAAAAATTATTATTATTATGGATATCCGAAAAGCGCATACCTCCGATTAATTTGAAACTCCGTATGCTTATGTATTTTGATGCGCTGATTACGAAAATGATAGTGAAAATACGCGCAAATTCCATTCTCATGGTGAAAACCATAAGCAACCATGAAAATCATAGTTTTCTGCTTATATCTTAGTAAATGATAAAAACATACAAAGATGCTTGAAATAAAAAATGTAGATCTTTTGAAAATACATATTATATATGCAATACATTCTTACTCTACGACTGATAGTTTTTGAGAAAATGGACTTAAATGATATGAAACATTCCTGGAAGGCTGAATACGCGCTCGTAAAATAGTTAGGAGAAGCGAAACTGTCGAGAGCGGACATTGGTGGGAGGGAGACAGCCAATATCTCAAAAATACTCTACATTGTGTAGCGTATGTGAGCTAATTTATTTCTATGACCAGTCACAGGGGTGCCTTCCCGCCCCCTCCCACGAGAAGTTGGAAAGGGGTAGGGATGACCGAAATTATTTCTGTGGCCAGTCACAGGGTTGCTTTCCCGCCCCCCACGAGAAGTTGTACAGGGGAAGGTATGTGCCCTAAATTATTTCTATGATCAGTCACAGGGGTGCCTCCCCCCATCAGAAGTTGGAAAGGGGTAATAATGTGACCGAAATTATTTCTGTGGTTATTTACGGGGGTGCCTTCCCGCCCCCACGAAAAGTTGGAAAGGAGTAAGGATGTGACCTACACTATTTCTGTGAACAGTAACAGGGGTGCGTTCCCGCCCCCTCAAGACGTTGCAAAGGGGAAGGTATGTGACCTAATTTATTTTTATGGCTAGTCACAAGGGTGCTTCCCCCCACGAGACGTTGGAAAGGTGTAACGATGTGACCTACATTATTTCTGCGACTAATCACAGGGGTGACTTCCCGCCCCCCACAAGACGTTGGAAAAGGGGAAGATATGTCACCTACATTATTGCTGCGACCAGTCACAGGTGCAACTTCCCCCCACGAGAAGTTGGAAAGGGGCAGAAATGTGACCTACATCCTTTCTGTGACCAATAACAGGGGTGCGTTCCCCCAACGAGACGTTGGAAATGGGTAGGGATGTGACCTACATTCTTTCTGTGACCAGTGTGATGTCCCAGGATGTCTTGAGCTCACACATTTTTCTTTCATAAATAAATATATGAATATATATATATATATATATATATATATAATATCTAGGGATGCAGAAAGAATATAAGTTACTCGACTAATTATTATAGTTCCATTTGATATGTTCTCTCTGTGCGTGTGTGTTTCTTAATATAAGTGTCGCCCAAACTTCCAATTTCATTGTGGATTCTGCCGTATTAAAATAATCTATCATAGCTCAAAGAATGTCTTAGTTACTGGAAAATATTGCCAGGGAATCTTTGGGACATTCGAGAACATTCTTGACAAATCGCTGGCTCTTTCCGTATTCTTTCTTTCCATCTGTTTTCAACCTTTAATCAAACGTAGTCTTAGTTCTTTAAAAACCCTATAAATTACTCAGGATTATTTTACCATAAATCTTGAGGGCGGTAAACGTTAAGACGCAGACCGTTTGCTACCAAAGTCTCATTTAAAAACATGGCAATAAATTTTATAACAAGCCAGCCCAAACTCGAGGGATTAACGGACTTCCAAAATCCTTTCGGGTTGGGAAATTTGTCTTTCGCAGTTGCCCCGACCCTCACAAGCAAACAAGGCAGTGAAATCTTAATTTTGGGTTTTTCGGCAAAGCTTCTCTCTCTGGAAAATTACTCGACACGTCACACCTTGCCTCCCTTCTTACTCTTACGCTTGTTCCTACCACCTCCACCTAATTTCCTCCACCCTCTTGGGTCAGATTACAAGAGTGGGGTTGATGCTCCTCGAGTGTCTCTTGGGTCCTTTGCGAATTTCTCGAGTAGGAGTAATCAGTCTCTTTTCGAAATTCTAACTTGAATCTTCTCTCCTACTTTGGGAGCAGACTAGACATCAAAAATTCTAAGTGCGGTTTTGTAGGTTCAACCTTTCGGCATTCGCAGAATCTTAGAGTCTGAAAACGCGTTTATCGAATAACGTAGTAAATTCCTGTGAAGTTCACTTTAGATAAGAAACACAATCGCTGTTAAAAGTTAAATTATATAATACAGTAAAATAGTTATTCTTCTCCGTGCCAAAATACCACTAATTCTCTTGGGTGACAACGAAAAATTGTTCTGTAAGTAATTATCTTTAAATATAGCTGATTATTTAACCGACTATTATTGATCTCTTCAATTTCTCACATATAAACATCCTAATTCCTTATCCTATTGTTCCTTCTGTCATTTTTATTTAATAGATAAGAAAGAAAATCAATGTGGGTCTCAACCCTTTCGATCTGGCAAGTCCCACGTTTTCCAGTCTATTAGCCGCTCGAGGGACTCGAATATTATTATAAATTATAGAGAGAAATTAAAAATTCTCAACCCCGTTCACCTTCACGATTAACTCCGTGACGTAACATAGAAAAAAATGGTGACAGCGGTGGGATATGCGTAACTACTTGCTTTTCTTTGAATCGATTCAAAGAATCGCAAAGAAGATCGTCGTGTGTTTAACCGGAAATAGACGCGAGAAATAGACGTGCATTATTCCGGACGAGATTTGTCGCCCGAAACTCGGAATGTCTCTTATAGGAGTAACGAATCGCGAGATATTTCCCCAAATTATCACTATTCTAGAGACTCTTGGGGAAAAGAACATCGTGATTATCATCAACGCCAGTATCACCAGAATCGCGTTGATGATAGTCGGTACACTAAAAAATAAGGTTCATTTTATCCAGATTCATATAACCGTTATCATCGTCCTGGAAGGCGTGTATGCTATCAACGTTCTCCCTCCCCTGCGCAACAAAGATCCGCGTATGCAGAATCTAGATACTTCGATTCACGTCAGTATGAACCTCACCATCGAGAAAATCGCGATAATCGCCCCATGTACATTTTAGACCATGATCACGCTTACCATCCAGCTTCAAAAGCACCATCTAGCGAAAATCGCGAATCAAGGCCGAAGAATGTTACGCGGAGTGATCGACTTAAGTCCGACGCGAAGAGAGATTTATTTTGTGTTTTCTGCGATGACGTCGGGCATGGAACCACGCGATCTAGAACCCCCGCGAATACATTTCGACCATCTGCTTTCGGTCGAACACGTACTCCCTGCCCTTTGTACCGTCGTACATCTGAGTTCAATAGAGACAACGCTTCTGGGTCTTCAAACTCCCAGAGCCCTCGCCACGAGAACTCGATGGCGAGCGCGCCGACGATGAGTGCCAGGGTTGCGGTGGTCGCTACGCACTCGGATGCCAAGCATGTTATTCCCGCTGCCCAGTTGTTAAAATTGACGTTCCAGAACTGAAGGGTGGCAAAGGAATCTTTCTTGTTGATACGGGTTGCGCAGTAAATTTAATAAAGAAGGATTACTTGCAACCAGACACACCTGTCAACATCAATGACAGAATAACTATTACTGGAATCACCAAAGGATCGATATCTTCCTACGGATCCGCTATCCTATAAGTATTCGATGCTCCCGTGAAGTTCTTTGTATGTATACCATTAAGCCATTCGTAATGCCGAATAATCTCAGGCTTCCTGATAGTGGTATTCTTGGCGAAGACTACTTTTATCAGGAACAAGTTACAATATCTTATTACCACAAATCTATAGTTACTTTGAGCCTTCCAATTACACTCATCCCTTCATCAACCCTCAGAAGTTTTCAGGCAGGTATGACGAAGAACCTTCTAGAATCAATTTGCAAACACCAGTTTTAACCCTTAAAGCGCGAACCCGTCACGCCGTTCCCATCGAGGTCTTGAATAAAGAATGCACAGAGGGATTCCTGCCGCTTATTGGCGCGGGAGAAGGCATTATCATGGGTAACACAGCAGTTGTCAATGAGAATGGTCACTGTTACGTAATGGCGATCAACGTCGGTTACGAAGACGTTAACGTAGAGATAGCTCCTCAGAGAATCGAACCGTGCGATGTTTATGACCGCGACCCGGAACTTGAGTCACCTTCGGAATCTGACGAAGAACTCGAGTATATGATTAAAAAACGATCCGGTCCCAGATTATCAAAACGACAACGGATAAGGAGTATTTGCAATTTGGTCCAAGTAAGATAATTAAACCGTGATGAGAGAAGACCTTGGAACAGCATACTATTCCGACCATAGACGACGTACCTATGGTAACGAGACAGTATCGCTACCCGCCGATTGTTTACAAAACGGCAGATGCTAATGGTCATCGACAATGGCAAATGGTAATTGACTTCAGAGCCCTGAATGCGAAAACCGTTGGAGATGTGTACCGCCTTCCGAATATCACGGAAATACTTGATAATTTGGGCAAGGCGAAGTATTTTTCTGTCTTTGATCTTGCCAGCGGTTTCTATCAGATTCCAGTGAATCCCGCTGATTGACTACGAGTACCTTAGAATGCCTTTTGGTCTCAAAGGTGCTCCGGCCACGTTCCAACGCCTGATGGATCGAGTATTGACGGGATTGCAGAATACAGAGCTGTTCATCTACCTCGACGATATAGTCATCTTCGCGGCTTCTATCGAGGAGCATTCAGGTAGAGCGAGAAGTCTGTTTTCACGCCTAGCAGATGCAGGTCTTCGTCTCCAACTAGAAAAGTGTGCCTTCCTTTCAACAAAGGTAAAATATCTTGACCACATAATCACTGAGAACGGAGTTAGTCCTGATCCTGATAAGATCAAGGCCGTATAATTATATTATTATAAGAAGTTTATTGCGAACTTCGCCGATCGGACTAAACCATTATCAGACTTGCTGAAGAAAGGCCGTGCATTCCACTGGGGCGAGGAGCAGCAGCGAAGCTTCGAAGATATGAAAGACGTTCTCACTCACTCTCCTATCCTTAGATTTCCTGATTTTGAACAACCCTTTATTTTAACCACCGACGAGTTCATTTCCGTATTCGGTTGCCGGAGAGCTATATTATCCGATCATGGTACCTCTTTTATTAATCGAATTTTTATTAAACGAAGATTTTCAAGATTAAACAGCTGAAGCATTATTTGCGAGACTACGATGATTGGGACACGTACCTTCCTTTCGCGATGATATCGTATAATGTTTCGGTGCACGAGGGTACGAAGTTCTCATCATAACTATGCGATCTCGTTAAACGTTTGGACGAAATTCACGCTATCGCCTCCAATAACGTCATGGAAGCGAAGGTGATTTGCTTTTGAAACTGAAAGAACCCCACGAGCACAAGTTTGATCGTTATTATAAAGGGCCTCTAGAAATTATGAAAGTACATCCGCGAAATGGCGTTGTCATAAAGGACCTACAAAGCGGAGAAAGAATCTTTAAACACATGGATAAGATCAAGCATTTTTACCCAGACTCCGAAGATGAATGTGCATATAATTAACGCTCTTCTGAAAAGCTTTGTTCACAGATTTCCAGGGATTTCCACAACTCATAGGTCACACTGATCAATTTGAACAAAATTTACAGGTCACCAAATATAATTCGTGATATACTCTCAAGAAGGAGGTGAATCCACACCTCATTCTTAAGAAGGAGATAGAAATTTTCACAGATTAATTCCTTGTAATTTTCAATCCAGTCTTATCTGAATCTTCAAAATTCTAATAAGTAGCAATTTTTGTCTAAATTTATCCTTACAAAAAAAAATTGATCACTTTCAATAGTAACTCTCAATCTTTGAATATCATAGTATGCAATTAAGATATCTTTCTGAATCAACTAATCAACGATCCCCTTTTTGAATAAATACAATTCGGCTTTCGCGCGCGAAAAAAAGGTATCTATAGTCGAATATAGCGAAATAATGAGAATCAAAGAGAACGACCATTCACGTGAATGCATCCGAATTTGATTTAAATGTAACCTTTCTGCATCCACTCGATCATTGGTTTGATATGTAGGTTTAGGTTACTTCTCCCTTCCTTAACAGCTAAAGCAATCATGTTTTTAATTATGATGTATACTAAAGTATGAAATGAGAGTGAATGGATATGTAATCGATTTATTTAGTGTCTCAGTTTATTCATAATAGAGCTATATGACTTGTTTTAGTCTGCTTGCTATATGTATACACATAACTACAACCTTTTTTCATTTTTAAACTTAGTGCTTCGCTTTAATTTGTTTTGCTTTATTGCTCATCTAAATGTTTGCGATCCTACTAATGCTTATTAACTACTACATGAACGACAGGCGTTTTAATAGATAACTGCTTCTGTAACTGCTACCTTCTATTCAATCAAACCTTCCTTAACTTCACGAAGAAAAAAATCGCACTGTTATAGTAAGCTGAGCTCTTAATATTACAGCACGGAACTTCATGTGCGAAATTGGTATGAATTTCTACCAATATTGGCATCAGGTTAGACATTTTTAGCATTAAATGTCCTATACTATAAAAGAATCAAGCGCATGCCGTTATTGCTAGAGTCACATGCCCTTAGAGCAGTTGTGCCTTGCGGAAATAGCTCCAACTTTGCCTTGCTACGGTTGTAAGAAAACTCATCCTATTAGAGTATGAGTACTCTTACAAAAGAGATATTAGGCCACGCCTACCGGAGCTTGCGCGTGGCCCAATATCTCTTTTGTAAGAGTACTCATACTCTAATTGGATGAGTTTTCTTACAACCGTAGCAAGGCGAAGTTCGAGCTATTTTAGCAAGGGATAACGGCTTTAAAAGCATGAAGCTTTGTACTTTTTTAGGATAAAGGGATTCTTGCTTAAAATGAATGAATTTTGTACCAGGATAGCAAGAATGAAACCTGCGACAAAAGCATGATTAGTGTTCTTACTATTATAGGCACATTTTTTTTCTCCGTGTTGAATAACATTTAAATAATAATGTTCAAACTGTACTTATATATTGTATGAATTCTGATTTATTTGTTGTGTACCCATAATTTTTACAATTAACAATAATTCCGATTCTTATAGATATAGGTTATCTCAAATTATTAGATATCGCTTTCTTTTGTAACCCAACAGTTTGCGGTGATGCACAATCTTAACCATATGTGTGTTCTCGTCATATTCCTAGGACTTGTGTTTATGCATTTCGCTTGCTAATTCTTATCATCACTCGACGATGAAAATAACGTCCTAGATACGATATTTCTCTAAGAAGGAGGTGTGATGTCCCAGGATGTCTTGAGCTCACAAATTTTTCTTTCATAAATAAATATATGAATATATATATATATATATATATATATATATATATATATATATCTAATATCTAGCCCTCCCTAGGGATCGCGGGACCTTGTAGCTGGTGGGAGGGCTTACGGGTCTCATTGACCACAGATCCGAAATAGGTGAACCTGAGGGGCCGCATCGCGAGGTGTGGCTACTCTGGGGAACTGACGGACTCTGGTCGGTGAGACTTAAACCAAGGAGCGATCCTTCCAGGGGGTAATGGCAAAGCCCACTGGAATATCGAGAGCGCGAGTTCTCATGCTGCCAAGCTAAGATGTGATCGCCGTGTCGAGGGCTGAATGGCACCAGGGTCAACAAATCCTTGGACGCCCGGTCTGCCCCCCTCAGTAGAGGTGGTCAGGCGGGGGTTTCAAAGGAGGTGTCTTAACGGAGACTTTGGGACACCAGGTCGAATCCCATAGTATTTAGACCCGCCCCCTGCAAGCGGGGCTCTGTGGGGGGTGTTTCCTATTTCCCTAGCTTCTCGTGGGACATGAATGTTTCCAACAAATTTTAAAAAACAAAATATAAACGATGAGGGATCCGTTTCGGGTCCATCATCCAACCCACCGCCAAAAGAGGGAGGCTCCGTAGGGGGCAACCCTCCAGAGGCGGTGCGAAATAATGAAGATGGTGGAGACAATTATGTCGAAGCCGTGGAAGTGCAGCTAACGGAACTCTCCGTAGGGAAGAGGCACCGTAGCGGAGCACAAAGAAGGAGAGCCCGTAATGCGCGGCTCGCAAACAGCAGCCAAGGCTCCTCACAGGGGGCAGTGGCTGCTCAAACTTTACCCGGAGCAACTCCTCAGGCTTATTCTATAGGCAAGAGGAAGAAGGGCTCCGCAGAAACTCCCCCAAACAGGGAGTTGAAACGGCAGAAGGCTCTGGTAACACAGGGCCTTATCTTCGCGCAGATGGCCAACAACGCCCTGGTGAGAGTTGTCGTTGCGTCGGGTTATCCTGATGACTGTCTAACTCTCGAGGATTTGGACAGGTTGAGGGATGAAATCTCAAAAGGGATTGACGCGTTACCCCGTGAGGGACGCGCCCCCAGATTCAACGACATCTTCATTAGGTCGGGGGCTATCGTTGTGGAGGCCGCGGATATCTGGTCGCGAGACTGGATTGTGGAGAAAACCCCAATGTTCAGGCTTAGAGAAGGTCTGAACTTGGAAGTCAAGGGGACGGAGTGTCTGCAAAGGTACCGCAGAGCGACCGTACTGATTTCCGGTAATCCCGAGAGTCCGATGACCGTTCTGGGGCGCCTGAGTTTTCAGAACCCGTCGCTACGAACTGATTCGTGGAAGGTGTTTTCCGACAGGCAGGGATCCAGGCCGAAGGGGAGAGGCTGGATTCTAGTCGTTGGTCTTCCAGAATCTTCAATCAGAGCCCTTGCGGCTCTAGATTATCGTCCCTATCTAGGGGCGAGTAGGGTTACCTTCCGGGTGACCCAACTGGGATCCGCAGGGGTCCCAGAAGCGTCCGGAGGTGCCCCGAACTAGCCTTTCAATGGCTGAGACGGGAATCTCCATTACGCAGATTAATTTGCACCACAGCAAAGGCGCCTCGGCGGTTTTAGCCAGACGCATGTCTGTGGTGCAGACAGGGCTCGCCCTAATCCAAGAACCCTGGTTATACAGGGAAAGGATTTGTGGCTTGTCAGGATGTGGCTCCATATATAAGGGGCCACGCGAAAAAACGCCAAGGGCATGCATAGCCGTCAAGGGTATGGATGCGATCTTGGTGCCTAAATTCTGCTCTAGAGATCTCACCGTTATTAAGGTGAGACTCAGGGGCAGTAATGGAGAGAGGCTAGAGGTATTTATTGCCTCGGCTTATTTCCCTGGCGACGCCGAGGGACCCCCGCCTCCCAGAGAGGTGGAGGCTCTAATTCGGTATTGTCAAGAGAACAAGATCCCTCTGCTGTTGGGCTGTGATGCAAACTCTCACCACACGGTGTGGGGAAGCACAAACATCAATGACAGAGGTAGAGATTTAATTGAATACATAGCGGGCACAGAGCTGGAGATTCTGAATCGGGGTGATACTCCCACATTCCAGACTAAAAACAGGAGTGAGGTTCTCGATTTGACTCTATGTTCAGGTGCACTGAGGAGCAGGGTAGTGGATTGGAGAGTTTCCGATGAGGATTCTCTTTGGACCACAAACACATTGTGTTTCGATTAACCCTAGGTAAACCAGTGGTTTCTAATATCAGAAACCCCAGAAATACACTTTGGGACTCATATAAAGAGGAACTCAAAGGGAGGCTTGCGGAATTTCCCACAAGCTATGGTACCATTGATGAGTTGGAGCACGCCGCACATTTTCTGCGAAGGGCTCTGACAACATCATATGAGAACAATTGCCCTACAAGCACAATTAAGTCTAGGAAGGGAGCAGAATGGTGGAACACCCACCTGGAGAAACTCCGTAAAAAGACAAGAATGTTGTGCAATAGGGCAAATAGAACTAAATTGCCTTCGGACTGGGACATCTATAAGACGGCCCAGTGTGAATACAATAAAAACATAAGGAAGTATAAGCAGGAAGATTGGAGGGGCTTCTGCGAGGAATCGAAAAACATTCCGGAAACAGCGAGGCTCCACAAGATCCTGGCGAAAAATCCGGAAGCTCGCCTCGGGCTCATAAGGCTCGATAATGGTGAGTTTGCCGAAGATGAAGAAGCAACGCTGGATCACCTGATGGAAGTTCACTTCCCGGGTTTTCAGCGAATCCGAACCGACCAAGAGGAGGAAGGCCGGGGCCAAGGTGTGGAAAGGGCCGACTGGAATTTCGCCGCTAAGGTCGTTGATTACAAAAAGGTGGAATGGGCCGTAGGGTCATTCTGTCCCTTTAAATCACCAGGAGCGGATGGCATTTATCCAGTGCTTTTACAAAAAGGCATGGATGTAGTCGTCCCTCCTCTGACAAAATTATTTAGGGCAAGTATAGCCCTTAAACACGTGCCATCGGCATGGAAGGATGGCAGAGTGGCCTTCATACCCAAACCTGAGAGGGCGGGTTACACTGCTGCCAAAGATTTCCGACCGATCAGCCTAACGTCTTTTATCTTGAAGACGCTGGAGAAGCTGGTCGAGAGATACATTAGGGATGAGGTGCTCTTGGCCTCCCCGCTACATAAAAGGCAGCATGCTTTCCAGGCAGGCTGCTCGGTAGAAACTGCGCTTCATGCTGTTGTGGCAAAATTGGAGCAGCAGTTGGAACAAAAGGGGTACGCTGTGGGCGCTTTCTTGGATATAGAGGGTGCTTTCAGCAATACTCCTCCAGAAGTCATCTGTCGAGAAGCTTTGAGATGTGGTGTGCCGGACCAGCTAGTTTGCTGGATAGAAAGCATGCTGCATCGAAGAAGACTCGAAACCAGATGGGGTGAAGGCCTAGTAAGGGGGATAGCTCCGCGGGGTTGCCCACAGGGGGGTGTCCTGTCGCCCCTCCTGTGGTGCATTGTAGTGGACGGCCTTCTTCGAAGGCTAAATAATGAGGGGTACTATACTCAGGGATACGCGGATTACTTTGTAATCCTAGTCAGGGGGGCTCATCTGGATACGCTGATGGGTCTTATAAGGTCGGCGCTGCGCATCGTAGAGCTCTGGTGCGATAGCTCAGGGCTCTCGGTAAATCCGGAAAAGACCAATCTGGTCATTTTCACGAGAAATTATAAATTTCCGAAAGTTGACGCTCCTGTATTCTGTGGTGGGAAGCTGACTTGTTCAGACTCGGTTAAATATCTGGGAGTAATCCTAGATGGCAAGCTGAGCTGGGCAAAGCACCTGGAGACCCAATGCAGGAAATTTGTCATGACTTTTTGGATGTGCAGGAGAGCATTTGGGTTGACGTGGGGGCTAGTGCCTAAAATGCTTGCATGGCTCTACTCTGCTGTCTTAAAACCCAGGCTCCTACATGCGGCCGTGGTCTGGTGGCCACGGGTGGAACTTAAAACAATGCAGGACAGGCTGCGAAGATTACAAACGCTAGCATTTAGGGGCTTGACTGGAGCAATGAGGACTGCGCCCACAGCGGCGATAGGATTCATGCTCTGTGAGGAACCCCTACATGTGGCGATAACCGCTAGAGCGGCACACGCGATGGGCCGTCTGGCAAGAGCAAATAGATGGACTCCGGGGACTAGACACACTAGACTCCCGAGTGATATCAGCGCACTGCCGATTCTACAGATGAGGCAAGATAAAATAACAAAACGCTTCAACTTCGCCAAAGATTTCTGCGTCTGCATCCCAAGCAGGGATCTGTGGAAAGCTAATGGTAACCCACTACTCCAGGGGGAAATTTGGTATACAGATGGCTCCAAGGGAGAGGGAGGGTCAGGAGCAGGAATTTATGACAGCAAGAGAGGGAAAGGTATAGGGATCACACTTGGGCGACACGCTACTGTCTTCCAGGCGGAGGTCCTGGCCGTCCTTCGCTGTGCTGAAATACTAATAGAGCAAAACGCTGCTGGCAAACAGATTACGATCTGTTCGGACAGCCAAGCGACACTAACTGCAATAGGGAAACCAGACATAATATCAGAACTGGTTTGGGAATGCAAAAAAGCATTAAACCAACTTGCAGAAAAAAACAAAGTGGCTCTCATATGGGTCCCTGGTCACACAGGGATCAAGGGCAACGAAAAGGCGGACCAGTTGGCGAAACGCGGTGCAGCGAGCGAATTCATAGGACCGGAACCGGTACTGGGAATAGCGTCTTGCTGTGTCGGGATGGCCATTAAAAGCTGGATCCGAACAAAACACCGGAAATGCTGGGAACAAACCCAGGGTTGCCGTCAGGCGAAATCCATCCTGGGGTATACCTATAGGATGGGCAGAGCTAGGGAAATCCTGGGTTTACCCAAGAAAGATATAAGGACAGTGGTACGGACCCTAACAGGGCACAACCACTTGAACTATCATATGCACAAAATGGGGTATAACCCCACGACAGAGTGCAGGAAATGTGGCAGGGATGACGAAACATCCCTGCATGTATTATGACAGTGCCCGGCATTAGCTAGGCTGAGGCAACAGATCCTTGGGCCCATTTTATGGACACAGAGGAAATTGCAACACGATCAGTGGTCGACATACTGGGCTTCGTCAAGAGGTCTGGATTCGACTGCTGAGAGTAAATAAGTAAGGGTGTGGCACAATAGGCTTTATAGCTTGAGCGCCAGGGGAGCTCTCCATGGGCTTCCCACCCGCATTAAAACTAACTAACTAACTATCTAATATCTAGGGATGCAGAAGGAATATAAGTTACTCGACTAATTATTATAGTTCCATTTGATATGTTCTCTCTGTGTGTGTGTGTTTCCTAATATAAGTGTCGCCCAAACTTCCAATTTCATTGTAGATTCTGCCCTATTAAAATAATCTATCATAGCTCAAAGAATGTCCCAGGTACTGGAGAATATTCCCACGGAATCTTTGGGACATTCGAGAACATTCTTGACAAATCGCTGGCTTTTTCCGTATCCTTTCTTTCCATCTGTTTTCAACCTTTAACTAAACGTAGCCATGTTTCTTTAAAAACCCTATAAATTACTCATGATTATTTTACCCAAAATCTGGAGTGCGGTAAACGTTAAGACGAACACCTTTTGCAACCAAAGGCTCATTTGAAAACATGGTAATAAATTTTATAACAAGACTCTCTCTCTGGAAAATTACTCGACACGTCACACCTAGCCTCCCTTCTTATTCTTACACTTGTTCCTACCACCTCCACCTAATTGCCTTCACCTAAGTGCGGTTTTGTAGGTTCAACCTTTCGGCATTCGCAGAATCTTAGAGTCTGAAAAGGCGTTTATCGAATAACGTAGTAAATTCCTGTGCAGCTCACATTAGATAAGAAACGCAAGTTGCTCTCAAATCTCAAATTATATGATACAGTAAAATAGTTATTCTTCTCCGTGCCAAACTACTACTAATTCTCTTGGGTGACAACGAAAAATGAAGGGATTTGATGAGGCAAAAGTTTGAAATTATTATTATTTTTCTCAGTAGGATGTGTCAAATATGGGTCTGTCACGATATGGGAATGATCGTATTTACCTTATCGTTTAGATGCTTTTAAACTTCCGTACGACCAGAAACACTGTACATAATTAAAATTTAATGCTTTTTCGATTAATTCCAATATATGTACACATTTTCTTATGCCGGCATTAGGTGTTATGTCGACAAAAAAAGGAGAGTTTCACGCACATCAGCTGTCACTTGCGACGGGAGGACGCCATCTTGGCTACCGTTAGCAATCCAGATATGTATCGATATATATCGGAATCGATAGTTGCGTTAACGTATTTTGAAAAATTGTGAATATTATCATTGGCTTTCGAACCACGGATGCAAGAGCATTGTTTACAATATTTGTCGCATTGTAAGATCTCTATCTCCTTTGGAGATGATTAAATTCCTTTAAAATCACGGTTTAATTGCCAAAAAATGTGACGTGCGAGTGCGGAAAGGAAATGAATTCAAATAAAGCAAGTGATTCAATTGATCACTTCAAATGGCGTTGTGTCGAAAAGACATGCAAGAAAAAAAGATCGGTACGTACGGGGACTTGGTTCGATAATTCGAAGCTGGGGTTCTACGACATTCTGAAAATTACATATTTTTGGTCAACCCGGTACCAGCAAAGAATTGCTCGTCATGAAACAAAAGTGTTCGAACACACAATTTGTGATTGGTACAACTTTTGTCGTGAAGTGTGTGTCGAAGTAGTTTCCGCGGAAAATCAACAAATCGGTAGAGTTGGCCGCGTTGTTGAAATTGACGAATCAAAATTCGGAAAACGAAAATAAAATCGCGGAAAACACGTCGAAGGCGATTGGGTTTTCGGCGGCGTCGAACGTGGAAGCAATAAATGTTTTTGAGAATTGTCAAGGATAGATCAGCGGAAACTTTGTTGAAGATCATCCAAGAATGCATTGTACCGGGAACTACGATTATCAGCGATTGCTGGAAATCATACAGTTCGCTTGAACGGAAGTGGTTCCAACATTTTCAAGTGAACCATTCGGTGCGTTTCAATGATCCCGAAACCTGCGCACATTCCAACACCATGGAGGGCACGTGGTCGTGTATGAAACGCATGTTTCCAGATGCCCATCAAAGTCTAAATATGTTTCATTCATATTTGGCGCAATTCATATACATCCGAATTCGCCAAGATGAACCATGCAAATTCGGCGCATTCCTGAATGATATTACCAAAGTTTACCCCGTATGAGTACTACGGTAACATACCGATTTTTTCCTTCTCGACACTTTAATTTAAATTTATTTCTCTTTCGAAATTCCACCGGACTGAGGCAAAAGCCAAAATCGGCCCTTTTCGTGGACCACAAAAAATAAAATAAATACAAAAAATACAAAAATCGGCCCCTTTCACGGCCCACAAAAAATCCTCCCACGAGACGTTGGAAAAGGGTTAGGGGTTTGACCAACATTATTTTTGTGACTAGTCAAAGGGGTGCCTTCCCGCCCCCACGAGACGTTGGAAAAGGGGTAGGGGTTTGACCAACATTATTTTTGTGACCAGTTAAAGGCGTGCCTTCCCGCCCCCACGAGACGTTGGGAAAGGGGAAGGGGTTTGACCTACATTATTTTTGTGACCAATAAAAGGGATGCCTTCCCGGTCAAACCCCTACCTCTTTTCCAACATCTTGTGGGGGCGGAAAGGCGCCCTTTTGACTAGTCACAAAAATTATGTTGATCAAATACCTACCCCTTTCCAACGTTTCGTGGGGGCGGGAAGGCGCCCTTTTGACTAGTCACAAAAATATTTTTGGTTAGAAACTGAATTTAAAATATATTCTAAACGAATATAAATTACGTTTTTTTGTGAAAATGTCAGACCCTCTCATAACGTACAAAAAAGTGGCTTCCATGTAGTTCTTACGATAAATACATCCCAGATAACAATTGTGCGACGCAGATCACCCGCAGATTGTGATTGTCAGGTTCTGCGTGCAATAACGCACTCATCTCGCCAGCATGGACTGTCGAGCACACATCTGCGAGCGCTATGAGTCGCATTTGGCCAACACGCTCTGCATCACACAATACCGTGAGAATGTGATGCAGAGTCTGCAGTCACTATGAGGGCAGAATTCTTTCTAATAACATTTAATTTTCCTATAGTTATTACTTATAAAATTAAATTTTATTACAAAGTTATATAAACCATTTTCAAAACAATATGGAAATTTTTTTTAATTTTGTGGATTTTTGGATATTTTGGAAATATGTATTAAAAAAAGTATGGGATTTTTTTGAAACTTTTGAAATGTTGAAAAATTGAAAACTTTAAGTTTCGTTCATTTTCCGGAAATGTACAAAAATATAAAGTATCCAAAAATTTACTTTATTTCGAAAAATTTTCATAATTATGATTTCTATCTTTATTTTTTTTTCTGGCAAAATTAATTTTTAAAATATAACCAAATTTTTGTTATTTTTTAAGTGATATCGCGCATTTTCTTTGTCGTTACCGGTATTTATACACAACGTTGTTAAACAAATTATTCATCTCCTCCATGTTTCCAGGCCATCATGAATGTATTGAATATTATAAAAATAGATTAATGAAGTTCGTCAAATCAACATCAGTATTACAAAAAATTCATTAGTCTACTCAAATGAAGATTTCTTTGAAAATGATAGTTTTTTAAAATTCGCGGGAACCATTTCTCGAGGAATGCGCGCGCATGCCGGCAAATGTCCAGTTTGCGAATGTCATCGAGCTCGCAAGTGAGTCGCGTTGATTTCTCACTTATTTGCTTCATTTTGTGCTGCGTGGTTAGATAACACGGATTAAAAGTCAAGGTAACTATTTTCCTTTGTTACATACAGGTCGCATGGCGTGAAAATCCAACGCAGCATACAAACGCGTGAAATCGTCCAATTTCTTAATAATTATAAAATCGGGTTATGTTTTGTGCCGTGAGCTTTTTTCCAACTTCCATTGCATCAAAAGATTTCACTATTTTCAACAAATCTTGGAATTGCGGTTTTTTCCCTTGAAATCGTAATTCAAGACGTATGGTTCGCCGGTACATGTGCACTCATGCGTGCACATGTATCGACGAACCAACATGATATTCATGATATTCCTTTTTGTTCTCATTTTTACCCGTAGAGTCCACACTCCATCTACTGCGCATACATAAAGTCCACACTAGTGCGAATTGGAATTTCGCATTTTTTGTATAAAAAAATATTTTTTATATATTTAAATAAAATGTTTATGAAATATATTACTTGCTTTTTATTTTACATTTATATAAGTTGCATGTATTTTAATATTTTATATTTGTCGCAGATATGCGTCGGATCTGCCAGCGTTATGCGTCAGATTCTGCTAGACATATGCCAGGCAATTGATGACGCATATGTCTCATCAGGTGAGAGCACAATCTGCGCGTCGATCCGCAGGTCTGCGTGCACATACGCCATCAGTGTGCTAACAGAATGTTATCTGGGATCGGACACGTATCCTTGAAAAGTGGACAATTTTCTATTTGTAAGTGCGTTTTAGTACACTTTTCACATGAAAATACCTCAATTAGGCAGAAAATGAGACTTTACTTAAAATAATATAAATGAGTGATATACGGAACAGAAAGTAATTTTAGGTTATGTGTTCTATAATAACGACGATAATAATTCATCATTTGGATATAAATTGGGTATAATGACTTATTTTAAGTTGTTCCTCACATGTGTTACTATATTAAAGAAAAAGAAAATAGTAGCATCCAGTTAGAAAATCATTATTTTTTAAAGATATGATATGCCCTAATAGCACGGAACGTGTAAAATGTCCGCCACTTGGGAACGTTCCAGGAACGTTCCAAACATAAATTAACGTTATTGTTATTATTATCAATAAATATCGCGTAAACCGTAAGTGATAGGTCAAAATGACATCCATTTTTACCTATCTCTTACGGTTTACGAGATAATTGTTGTTAAAAATAACAATAATGGAAAGTTCCCCTCAGGTCCCAGTGGAACGTTCCCAAGGGGCGGACATTTTACACGTTCCGGGAACGTTCCTGGAACCTTCCGAAGGTGCCCGCGGAACGTTCCAGGAACGTTCCCGGAACGTTCCGTGCTATTAGGGAGTCTAATGAAGACAAGAAGGAAGACACGCTTTTTTCAACTTTATGAGACCCAAATACACGAATCCAAACTTGTCTTCTGGTGCTACTTAAATTTCTTATTGATTATATTCCTTTAAGCTGAACGAAATATTAATATAATAAAAATTTGTATTATAAAATTCAAATGGATCATGTAGTAAAGCCTGTAATACGACGAATACGACCACGTTATTTTAGTACTACATTTGGCCACCAGTTGGCGTATCGTTGTATTTTAGATCCCAATATCGTGACAGACCCATATTTGACACATCCTACTGAGAAAAATAATAATAATTTTAAACTTTTGCCTCGTCAAATCCCTTCATTTATAGTTCAATTAAACATTCCAATAGTTTGTTGCTAAAAAAAAATTTTCCAGCCAAAGCAGGGGTGACGCCCCTATTCTGCAATTGCACCAAAAATTGTTCTGTAAGTAATTATCTTAAAATATAGCTGATTATTTAACCGAATATTATTGATCTCTTCAATTTCTCACATATAAACATCCTAATTCCTTATACTATTGTTGCTTTTGTCATTTTATTTAATAGATAAGAAATAAAAGCAAGGTGGGTTTCAACCCTTTAGATCTGGCAAGTCCCGCGTTTTCCAGTCTCTTAAACACTCGAAGGACTCGAATATTATTATACATTATAAAAAAGAATTGAAAATTCTCAACCCCTTTCACCGTCACGATTAACTCCGTGACGTACAACCAGTCACAGGGGTGCCTTTCCTCCACGACAGGTTGGAAAGATTTAGGGATGTGACCTACATTAATTCGGTGACGATTCACAGGAGTGCCACAAGTTCTATTCCAAGCAGTTCTACACTTTGTACCAACATTTTCCTACTTTTCTCGAAAAATATTGGTTTTTCAGAAAAACTTTATGAAATATAAAAGATGTATTTTGAGTGGATCTACAACTTTTGTTTGGAGCTTTTTTTAAAATTTTCATTATTTACTGAGATAAACGCAAAGAAACATGATTTTCATGGGTTGTTCATCGTTTTCACCATGAAAGTCGAATTTGCGCCTATTTTCACTATCATATTCGTGATCAGCGCGTCAAAATACATAGGTATGCGGAGTTTCAAATTCATCGGAGGTATGCGCTTTTCCGAAGTACACCCCAAAAATTTCCTTAAGTCCGCTGTATAATAAACTGATTATACAGCGATTTTCCTTGTGCACTATAAAAATATTGTAGCTGAACTCTAGTACACATATTTTGAAAGACGGGTGCAGCTGCTAAAGTGTAGAATGAATAGTCTCTTCTTTAGGGGACCAGTGGCGGACTGGCATGGATTATCAACCTAGAAACCCTAGCTGTGCCCTCTCTGGTTGTCGCCCCTCCCCCCACCAAGCATGAGAACACTCCAAAACAAATTTTATTGAGAGAAATAGGTAATTTTTAGAATAATCAAAGGAAATTTACAAGGAAATAAACGGTATATTTGTGTGAATGGAATGTAATGTAATGTATACATGAAAAAAATTTAGAATTAAAGGACCTAAATTAGAGTGCCTAAATTAGATTATTGTATTTTGAATGAAGGATCCAGGGATCTGTCTAAATTAATCATTCCCGTCGGTGAATCACGTATTTACGTGACCTAGTTACCTAGACTCGATTCTCGCTGAGCACAGAAGCAAGCCACCGCTATCCATTACATTTAAATTATATGTATTCGAACTTTTCGAAGACAAAATTGAGATTGAATAATGACGTCTTACGGGTTGTTCGATTGTCTCAGGCTTCGTTGACGAAAAACTAGGTCGTTTTCTAGAAAAAGCCGAATGTAAAAACTATACTGTCTTTCAAATCCTTCGAAACACAATGTCTGGAACGATCGCATTTTAATGCTTCAGCTGACATAATGATACCCTATTATGTACCTTACTCAATAAAATTAAATATCGAAAGAGTATTATTCTGCTTTTTTATTCAACCAGTGACTATATTTCTTGCATAAAAACTATCTGCCGTTTTCTTTTCTTTCTTATTCTTGCTGAAAAATGTTAAGCGTTAGCTGAATTTAGCAAGTATACGATGATTTCATTATTTCGCAGAAATGCACTATCTTGTTGAGAGAAAAATGTAAAAATCACTACTTTTGAAATATGTATATACTTTATCATGAATCTACGAGAAAAGTTTGGTCCTAACAAAGGACAGAGATAAGGATAAGACTGCATTAGTTACGAGATCTTGAGACAAGAGTTGTGCATCGAGTCACTTTTCGAGGTGCTGGCATAAAGCCTAACGTTTCTTTTTTTTCCCACGGCAATTGAGGATAATCGACCCTTGTGCTCGAATACAATTGCAAAAAAGAAGATGGAAAGAAAAGGGGAAAAAACAAGTTAAGAAAGCAGAATGAAGAAAGAAAAAAAGTGCGAAGTTTATTTCAAACTTTCTTCTCTACCGTTTCTTCACTAATTTAAAGACTAAGAGTCATATAAGTATATGAATAAGCGCTATACTGAACAACCTGACATAATACCCGAGGATCACGCGAAACATACTGCAGCAATTTAGTTAATTATGGGAGACACCGTTAACATTGGAGTAGGTACCGCTTGTCCACTTTCAGTGTTAGCACTTGGTAAGCGATCAATAATAGTGGTGATTGTTATAACAATTTGTTAAACAATTATTCTCGTCTTAGGCATTCATAAACTAAAACTCCATTTATTTAAGGCCACGTCTAGATTCACCGAAAATCGGTCAACAAATTTAATAAAAACAAATTTAATTAAAAATTCAATACTTGACTATTTGACGACGTACAAACTTCATTCTTTAATTGTATATAACTAATCTGCAAATTTTCTATGGACGCTAGGATGGCGATCAACAATAGGGTATTCCACTAAAAATTTTGTATATTGGAATGTGAAAGTTTATTCTCTAATCTTACTAATAACACACGGGTATAATTTAAAAAATCTGCCCGCCGCGCGGGCACCTCATCACGCGCGGATCGCTTCGCTCGCAATGTTTGAGCGCGTCCCGGGCGCGCGACTATTGGTTCTCGCGCTTTGCGCTTGATAATATATTTATCTCGCGCTTCGCGCTCGATAATGTATTTACCTGGCGCTGCACGCTCGGTCTTTGTACTTCACCCACATTTGTGCACAGACTTTTTAAAATTAAAGGTCAAATCATCGACAACTGTAATTTGGTGAGTGTGAATTCTCTTTTGCTAGAGCTCCTCCGGCTTTAACGAATACATTCTCATCACGTATCTCGTGCTTCGCACTCGATTTTGTCCAAAATTCAAACTTCTCTACATTATGCAACAATATTATATCAAATGTATATTACATTTATTTCTGTACCTCGGCCTGGGATTGCTTATTTAGATATTGCAAAATGAAGTGCAAATTTTATTCATCATGATTACTTTCATATTTGTTCCTTATTTTGCATTACATTTTATCCTCAGCTACCCTGAAAATTTTATATCATTTCAATAAATGTATATTATTACAATTCATAATATGCATTGGTATTAAAACAGACGTATTTTCATTGTCTTATGTTTTTATAATTGAAAAAAAGTGTGCATCCTTAAAAGCAAAATTCTGTTATTATACGTTTTATTACAACTTGTGTGTCGTTTTTCCATAAATTTAATTTGTTTATTTTCATTGTTATTTTTTATGATTTGAACCAGAAATACGCATCCTAGCGTAAAGCGGTTCCAAGAAAACTTGTTAATGTAATTTATGCGAAATATTTCTTTTAGATAAAATGTTATTGTAGCGTGTATCGTTTTTCCAAAATTTGATTTTTTTGTTTTAAATGTATTCTTAAAACAAAAGTTTATACCGAATTTGTAGATCTTTTTAGGTAGAACAACTTTTGTCTTTTCATTTTTTTCAAAAACAAAAACCGCGCGTCCTATCAAAAAGTGATTGGTTTTTGTTAATTCAATTTTGTTAATTCACTCGAAGCCGAGATTTTGTTAGTTCAGCAAAATATTGATTGAAATTAACAAAATTTTGTTTCTTCTATATCAATGTATGAACTACATCGTTTTATTGTCTGAGCCAAATATTTTGCTCAGAGTAAAGAACTTCTTAAAAACTTGATAAAATGTTTATAGTTGGCTTTCAGTTTTTGTTACTGAAAATTTAATCATTTTTGTTAAGGTATTTACTTTCGAAGTTAAATGCCCTCGCTACTGAAATGAGAGAATCTTCATATGATTCCTTAGTCCTTAGCGACTTCCAACTGCTTGTAATTGAAATTGCACTCTTGGAGGTATGACTAGTTAGTTAATGTTCCAACAAAAGAAAATATAAATTTATTAACAAAGTGAGTGACGCGTGCGTGACATGAGAATGATAAAAGGTAGGCTTTATGTACGTAATTAAAGGTCACACGATGTTTAAGATTAAGTTCTTCGTAAACACTGTATGTACATGTACGGGTCCCACCGCACCGTCGACTCGCGTCGTTCCATGCTTAATTAACACGTATGATGCAGGCGGGCGCGTTATCGGATTATCTCGAGGCTCTTTCAGCAAGTGCTTGTGAAGAGAGCACAACACATCCAAAGAGAAAAGTAACGACGACATATGCAAAGGAGCTCTGGTGAGTACCTTGTGAAATAATTCGTGTAGTAAAGCTAATTAGTTCAAGGTTATCAAGCACCGTTGCTTCCACGAAGAACGGCAGACTAACACTTGTTTACTGAGCTGAGAGAGGAGCTGATAACCAGATATGTAGGTTGATAAGTACGAGTAGTAGAAAGGCAAAGGAGGAGGAAAGAAGTGCACGTTTGCGCAATTTATTTTCGTGGTACCCAACAATAAATAAGGTTGGTATCGCATCGAGTCGAGACAGATTTATTGAGTCTTCTTGCTTGGCCTGAAGTGGGGTTGCACTGATCATGGGTCAGTGCATTTACTTGTCGCAAACCGCTTGTGGTTCCGGGCAGGGTGCACCAATTACGTAGGCTATGACTATCAGGTAAAGCACAATTCCCAATCCGATCAGCATTTGCGTGTACCTGCGAACAAGAATGCAGAGTGCTGAACGAGCTTTTATAATATGGACTGATAAGCATTGCTTGGGTCAATGGTTAACATCGGTCCTTGATTAACCTTTTCATGCTTGAATTATTACATTCTCGCCCAGCTTTATATATTTATTCCTTTATTTCAAGCGGTACGCTTCAATTTTCCTCAAATTGTTACAAAAGCACGTGAGGCCAAACATTTTTTCGATGTTAATTACTAATTAGGAATTAGTGAATTATTCACTGGAATATTTAAACACTGATCAAAATGAGCAAAATGGGTGCGATTTTTCTCAAAATCAGAAATTCTAATTTTTTCCAAAAACACGCACAAGTCCTTGAACTTCATGCATATTCGCGATGTAACTCAAGGTAGCTTCAATTTGAGAACTTATTGAACTCTCTAGCGTATTGGATTGATATGATGAAAATATTTTAAAATTTATGTCTGTGTCAGCCTCAATTTTCTCAAAAACTAGACATGATAGGTAGTTTTTGGGCCCAGATTTGTATTAAACAATTAAAAATGAATGAAAAATACCTAATCACAGTAAAAAGACACAAAATGTAAGATAAAACGTAGTCAGCCTAGTAGATAAATCATTAGTGACGTGACATTTTTTTAGCTTGAAGTTGCTTGAGTTCAGCAGAGTTGCGCCCGTAAATCCCTACCACTTTCATTCCAAATCAGGCAAAATACAAGAAAAGTCTAGGTCATGATGGCAGAATGATTTGGTATTTAGATATATCATTCTGTGGTGAAAATAAGGAAATAATTCAAAATAAACAGCTTAATCAATTTTGTTTTTTGGATTTGCTACAATCATTTCATTCGAAGATTACCTGCGAATTCTCAAAACTTGACACCAAGTTTTTTCAAATTGTAGTATTTTTCGAACGTACGTAGGTATTTGGGATTTGATTAAATGACATTGGCGATTTTTTTTCTAAAATTCTCAAAAGTGAATTTTCTCAACAACCCCACTTTTTAAAATTTGTTGTGATTTAGTTCACAACATGTACTGCATATTTCGTGAGTTTCGTTTTTGGTAAGCCATTGAAAAAAGTTATTTTGGAAAAATCGAATGTTCGCATTTTGGGTGGAATTTGTTAATGATCGCGGCCACGATGGAATAAAATCCTTGAAGGTGATGAAGATGAGGCATAATAATGGTTCCTTCGAAGAATTTGAATATGGAGCGAAAATTTCCGTTCCTAGCCTCAACGATCCATCGATTCTTCGTGACCATCCGAGATATGTTAGCTTCTTCAGTTGATAATTGGTTGTTGTCCATCCTGGATCGATGCCGGCATCCAGCAAGTAATTCCAACGCGTTCTAGCCATGGCACGGCATCCGTATACCCTCCCGTCAATCAAGAAAACATCTCTATTTTAAAACCACTCACTCACAGCATTAGCCTCCCTCTCGTACTTTCTTTCCAAAATCGCTGCATCATTTTTGTGACCATCCGAAAAGTATGGTCCCAATACAGACAATATAAAGCCGTCTGGAGCAACAATCATAGTAGGTTCAATCAAATGTCGATGTTTGTGCTGAGAGAACGACTTTCTTAAAATACGAAAATTATTACTTTTCTGTGTGAAGGAATATGTACAATCCACGGCAGCAATGGCTTTTGGTGTCTGCGGCTCTGGATTATAGAGTTCATTTGCAAATTCCGTAACGTGTCTTTCGATGTATGCTTGCCTTGGTATTGGTTTGAATCAAACATTCTCAGGAACACACCGACGGTACAAATATTGTCTCACTTTTGCTATAACCAAGCTGACGGCGGCTCTACTTTTTTTTCTCATTTATTGTGTGAACCATAACAGACTTTTAAGAAGTCATCCGATAAACCTTGCCTTATTTTGCAAAGAAAAGTCAATAAGTCTTATTCTTTGCTAATTTGCGAAGTACATTTGAATTCGTCGTCAGTGAAACAACTCTCATCTTCAAACTGATTTTGATTAATTATTGGCAACATGCCTTATTAGTTGCAAAAATATATGTAACTCTTGTCCTCGTATTAGATATTTATTTATTTATTTCAATTACATTCCCCGCGACCCAAGTAGGCCATTTGAAGGGTAACATGCTAACAAGACATAAACGCCTTATAAGAAAAAAGAAAAACTGAATCTATATGTATACAGTGCAATAACGGCGGAGACTACATGTGTAAAACTCAGCACGGAGAAAAATGGATGTTTAAACGTAACATCTAGATCTTCAGGGTTAACATATTTTATGTTTAACTATAGGACAGCAATCTAGATGTTCAAAGTTAGGATCTGTAGATATTAAAAACTGAGATGTTACTCTGAAACATCCAAAATGTTCAACCTGAAATATCCGAAATATTACATGTATGGTTATGTCAACTCACGGCTGTAAATATTTGAGGAATTTACTTATTTCTGAGCATTTAAGGAATTAATTGATAACTTATTTGTGAATTTAAAACTAAACTTGAATTTTCGTACATGAACGAAAAACAGATACAGGGTATGAAATGCTGATCAGAAAATACATTCAGTCTAGCTGAGGTTATGTTTAATATTTTTAATTCAAAATAAAAAATAAAAACGGGGTAAGTAAGCTGAGAACCAATAATATGTAATCTGCATTTAAAATTCTATCTATTTGAGGTTACTTAAACTCATATTTTATTATAAATTCACAAACATTTTGTCAAATCACGTGTCAAATGTTCAAAGGTGTTCGAGTCAATATAACGTCAAACTTAAGAATATTGTTCCGTCCTGTAGACAGAAAAAAGTCGTTATACAATTTTAATTAAGGATAGCTAATTTGGATTCTTTGAAAATGTTCAAAAATTGTAATATTCCATAATTGTAATATCGAAATTATATAGCCGTCAAATATAGTCGTGAAATTCGAATGCGCAATGCGCATGCGTTCAGATGATTTTAACATCTGAATATGTTACAGTTTAACATAAAAATATTTTTACGCCTAACATCTCAAAAAGATAGTAGATGTTTGGCATGAATATCTGCATGTTAGGCGGAACAATCTTACCCTTTGAACATCTACATTTAAACATCCATTTTTCTCCGTGAGGTATTAAGACAAAGCGAAAATAAAAATATTTCAGGGTTTGAAAAATTGAACAAGTTAATCAAGTAAGGATGTCGTGTAGTATGAGGTCATCGCTTCCAAAAAGGATAAACAATAATAGGTTTGGTCACAGAAAAAAGATCAAAATTATTCGTTGAGATGCTAGTAACAAGTCTGTTTATGTTAGTACACATATAATAAATAGGCGTCCTCTGACCTATAGCATTTTTCGGTGTAGGTGTATAGAAAGGAACATAATGTCAAGTAACGGATCGAGGAACTTTAAACAATATTTTTTGTAAAATAGTCCGTACGTCTACTTCGGGTCGTAAAATTTTAAACATATATAAACATGCGGCAAGGATACGATGCCCAGCCAGCGTTAGGAAATCAAAACTCGCACACATAGCTAGGTAGTCCGAGCCTCGAGGGTAGTAGGTTCTGTCTCGTTTGAAAGTAATATATTTAATTAGGCTGTGTCTAGTCGTCCCGAAAAATTAGGGGGGTTGGACCAATATTATTTATGTGGCCAGTCACAGGGGTGCCTTCCCGCCCCCACGAGACGTTGGAAAAGGGGTAGGTGTTTCACCAACATTATTTCTATGGCCAATCACAGGGGTGCTTTCCCGCCCCCACCCGAAAATTCGGGACGACTAGCCAAGCTTATGAAAAATATTGCACTAGTCATCCCGAATTTCGGGACGACGAGACACTGCGATTTAATTAACCTTTTTTGAACACTCTCAACTTGAGTGGCGTATTTTGCATGTATCAGGTTCGAGATTATAGAGCAATATTCGAGCCTTGATCTTACCATAGCATTATAGAGCACAGGAATAGGGAAAATGTCACTAAAATGTTTCGTAGACCGAATTGTAAACCCAAGCGAACTCGAAGCAGAGGATACCATTGCTTGAGTCTGATCTGTAAAAAAAGTTTTGGGTCGTATAATAGAACATGGTCACGGATGGAGAAAACCCTTTCCAGCGGGGTAATGTCAATCTTGTAGTCATGAAAAACTGGGCTGTCTGACCTTGAAAAAGACATGACGCAGCATTTTTTAATATTTAAAGGCAATTTATTGTCATTACATCATTGGAAGAGGTTATCTAGATCGGACTGGAGTACATCGTAGTCTACTTGGCTCGCAATAGTTCTGACGAGTTTCACATCATTTGCATATTTAAGAATATTGGATTTTATGACTGGTTTAATGTCTTTGACGTCAATATTAAAAATTGGCGAATCAAGAGCCGAGCTTGAAGAACCCCTGACGTGAAATAAAAAGTTGTCGATGAGAAACCTTCGTGCACTACACTGTTGGACCTATTCGATAAATAATTAATGAGTAATTGCGTTACGTTACTAGGGATATCCATAGTATGAATTTTTGATTAAAGAATTGTGTGATCGATCTGTCAAAGGCTTTTGAAAAGTCGGTATAAATTACGTCAACCTGGTAACCTTTTTGCAGAGCATCATTAAGATATTGCGTGAAACACATAAGGTTGGTGACCGTAGACCTCTTTTGAACACACCCATGTTGTTCATCAATAAGAATGGGTTTAATTGCTGTATGAATTAAAGGGGTTATTATTGAAAACTCAAAATCTTTTGCAAAATTAAAAATTATGGGCGCAGGATGGTAATTAGCTATCTCGGACTTGTCACCAGCTTTAAAGACAGGAACTACCTATATTAGCGGTCTTCCAGGCGACTGGAAACAACCCTCTTTTGAAGGCGATGTTAAAAATCATAATCAAGGTAACACAGAAGTGCAATTCTTGACAACAAAAACTAGGGGTCTAATCAACTGTAGCGTCAAGACGGCGCATAGGATTAAGTTTTGGCCTTAAGGCCATGTAAGCGTAACCTCAAATTTTTTTTTACATTTTTTTCAAAATCAACTTACGTTCACATGAAACGCGATATCGAGTTGAAAATTTGGAAAAATTAAATATGAAGCGCTAAGAAACGCGGGTCTGGTCCTAAATTTTTATAAGTATACAAAAAAAATTTTTATAACAAAATTTTTTTGTGCTTTTTTCATAATTATAAAAATTTAGGACCAGACCGGCGTTTCTTAGTGCTTCATATTTAGTTTCCCAAATTTTCAACTCGATATCGCGCTTCGTGTGAACGTAAGTTGATTTTGAAAAAAATGTTTTAAAAAATTTGAGGTTACGCTCACATGGCCTTAAGCGAAAAATTTCAATAACACGCAACTTTCTTTTTGATTTGTCAAAAAGTCCCAAAATTGAAATTGAAGTGAAAAAGAAAATTTGATTTTACATTAAACTAGTTTCTTGTAAATATTTCGAAAACGGTAAAAGATACAAAATATTTTATTGAAAGAAGAATTTGCGGAATAAAATTTTAATAGTTTCGACGCTCTCCAAGAACAGAGAGACGATAACAATAATCACGAGGAGGACCCGGAAACCCTGTGGAGCAATACGAAAAAGGCGATAAAGGCAGCCGCGAAACTTACGATAGGTTTTAAGAAAGTAACCAAAAGCAAACCATGGTTTGACGAAGAGTGCAAACTCTGGTTTGAGAAACGTCGGAAGGCCAGACTAAGTAGTTTACAAAATAAGTGCGATCAAACACATAAGAAATATCTCGAGATTAGCAAAAGTACAAATAGGCTCTATAGATCCAAGAAAAGGGAGTGGGAAAAGAATAAAATACTAGCAATAGAAGCGCATAATAAACAAAATAACCCGCGTGAGATGTACAGGGGAATCAATTTTATAAGGAAAGGCTTTCAAAGTAGAACGGAAGTAATGAGGGACGAAAATGGCAATCTAGTAGCCGATGCGACAGAGAGACTGAATTTATGGAAAGATTATTTCGATAAACTATTAAATGTACGCGAAGCCCCCGTTGAAGGTAATCTCGGCGAAATCCACACTGCTGATCTATTAATTAACGATCCTACTGATATAGAAATAGAAATGGCCATAAAGAAGTTGAAAAATAACAAAGCCGCGGGCATTGATGACCTACCGTCAGAACTGATAAAAAATGGAGGCCCTTGCCTCACAAGGCAAATTTGTAAATTGATACGCGCAGTTTGGAAAACAGAACGCATGCCGGAAGAATGGAATACCTCTATCATTATTCCCATCTTTAAAAAAGGCGATAAAACTAACTGTAACAACTATCGGGGAATTTCACTTGTGCCTTCGTGCCACAAGATCCTGTCTAATGTTATCCTAAGTAGACTAACTCCTTTTGCCGAGGAAATCATTGGGGATTACCAGTGTGGATTCCGCCGAAACCGATCTACAAGCGATCAAATGTTTACAATTAGACAACTGTTAGAAAAGAAATGGGAATTTAAAGAAGCAGTACATCAGCTATTTATCGATTTTAAAAAAGCTTACGACTCTATTATACGCGCGCGAATGTACTGGATCCTAGAGTTCTTGGGTGTGCCAAGAAAATTGGTTAGACTTATCGAAATCTGCTTAAGCGGCAGTAAGGGTAGAATACGCGTAAACGGTAGTTTATCTGAAGAGTTTTCGATCCGCGATGGCCTGAAACAGGGCGATGCACTTTCGTGCGTCCTTTTTAACTTAGTTTTAGAATACGTCGTTAGGCAAGTGCAGGCGAATCCGACCGGTGCTACCCTCAATGGGGTAATACAAATTCTTGGATATGCGGATGATCTCGACGTACTAGGGGATGATAATGAAACGGTAGCTAAAAATGCAGAAATCTTGATCGCAAAAGCCAAAGAGATTGGCTTGGAAGTTAGCGAATGGAAGACAAAATATATGACCGTCGTCAGGTCCGGACAAAGTAATCAAGACGGGGATCTAATGGCCGGAAATATGAAATTCGAAAGGGTTAACGAGTTTAAATACCTCGGGTCTATTATAACTAGCGAAAATAAGATTAAAACGGAAATCAATGCGCGGCTACACGCTGGCAATGGGTGCTATTATGCAGCAAACACGCTACTAAAATCGCGATCGCTATCTAGAAACATCAAAGTAAGAATTTACAAAACGATAATAATGCCGGTCGTCATGTACGGGTGTGAAACGTGGGCGCTGACGAAAGGAGAAGAGAATAGGTTTAGAGTTTTCGAGAATAAAGTACTTAGAAAAATCTATGGTCCAAAAAGGGACGAAGAGACCGGCGAGTGGAGAAAACTGCATAATGATGAGCTGCACGCTCTCTACGGGTCAGCAAATATTAATAGAGTAATGAAAGCGCGTAAATTAAGATGGGCGGGGCATGTAGCAAGAATGGGCAATGAAAGAACAGTGGCGCAAGTTTTAAGAGGGAGACCGACTGGTAAGAGACCCCTAGGCAGACCGAGAAACAGATGGGAGAAAAATGTAAGGGATGATCTAAAAGAACTAGGACATGATTACTTAAACTGGATGGAGAATGCACAAGATAGAGATGTGTGGCGGTCTCGGGTAGATGCGGCAATGAACTTTCGAGTTCGAACTGCTAATCTATAATAATAATAATAATATGGGAATATACCGTCGCCCTAAAGTTATACTACGCTATGTCCCTCAAATGTCAAACTGAGAAAATGAGGTTCAATGTTTAACCATATTATACTCTATTAAAACGTTATTAAATGTAAAAATAAGTTTATTCGTCAAAAATATTGCGTGATCAAGAACATATTGGCACAAATTTCAATTTTATTATGAATGAATTTTACCTGGCGTGGAAAATTGGTTTTGGAAATGGTGTAATATGAGATTCAAAAATTAATTTCTTCAAAGAATTGTAGTACGACATGCCCACAAAATATTTATAAATAAACTATTTGTAATGAAAATTTAAATGTTCAGCAGAATGATAGTTTATATTATTATTTTGTATTGCATACCTCGAATTAAATGAGTTATCCCGAAATTAGTGACTTGCGAGTAATATTCCTATGGTCAATTTTAAGGTTCATCATATTTTTGAAAATTGTTATCTTTCAAATTGAAGTTAGGTTATCCATATAAAATATGCGCTACAAAGTTGAAATTTTTTCACTTATAACAATGCAAAAAGGACATGGCGTAATATATTTCTAAATTTTAATTAACGTCACTATTTCAATTAACAATTGCAGCAACTTAGAGAATATATTTCGAGTAAAAACACATTTAAAAAACAAAGTTTAGTACTGACTGAGCCTAAAAATAATAATAGATAAAAGATTGCAACCTCATTTTCAAATGGGCAGGGGACTTCCCCCACTCAGCGAAATAATTTAACGTGCTCTTCTTTGATTCGGCAGCTCAATTTTAAAAAGCAGCTGGCATTTTGTCATATTTAAAAAAATTTTCAAAATTTGTTGAACTCAATTAAAATAGCGAGAATTCCCACGTCAAATAAAACAAATAAAATCCTTAATAGCTAGGCTCGTTCGGAAAATAAAGCATTTAAAAAAAACTTTCTGTCAATTTTTGAGAATTAGAAGGTAATTTCCGAATGATTGTAACAACTCCAAAAAATTTTGTTGTAAATTGTGAAATATGTATTACCTTATTTTCACCATAGAATGATATATCCAAATACCAAATCATTCTGAGACCCTCAGCTGGACCTTTCTACCTTATTTGAAATAAATTATTAGCCTCCATATGTTGATACCCGTGAGACATAAAATTAATCAAAACATCAACCTTGAAGTCATATTTTTTTAGTAGTTAGGGAAACGGGAAATGGAATAAAAAAGTAACTTTTCTCGAACTCAGCTTCCCCGTTTTTAATGAACGAAATATATATGCTGTAAGGACTAACGGGACAATTTTCCCAAAAATATAAATAAAAATCTTATAACAAAAAGTGGTGAGTACATTTTTTTGAATTTTTTAAACAAAATTTTAACAATGACTCATCACGCCGATAAATTTTTGGGGAAAATATTTTTAAGTAAGGAATCTACGAAGTTTTTGTAACAATATGGATAAGGTAATTTAAAAATATAAACAGAAATAACAATTTTCAAAAATCCAAAAATTGTTTTGCACTTTTTTTTCAGAATTGAATTGAAATATAATTTGGATTCAATCATTAATGTAATTGCAGATATTATCCAATTCCGTCCAAATCTAGAGATAACAGGTGACAGTTTAGTAAAATATCATTTTTTTCTATCAATAAAGAAATGTATTGCAATTTTCTTTCAGGTACATGTTCCCAACATATATTTCCTTCACTAAAATCGGTTAGGCTGTTTTTAGGAAAAACGTAGGAGTAGTTTTCACATGCTTCACCGGGGAGGACCTTTCATGCTTTTCTAATAACTTGTGCAAAATGTTCGATATCTTAAGTGTATCGCTTGCACACTATTTAGTAACTTTTGTTTTATAAATCTTTGTAGGATATATATAT
>CAKNYM010051572.1:20736-52033 GCA_932195095.1 Andricus curvator | reverse complement strand
ATATATATATATATATATATATATATATATATATATATATATATATTAAAAAGATAAGTGAGAATCAGACTTACTTTTTTGATTCGAGTAACATTTTTAGCAATCCAGCCAGCAGCTTTCGGTCGACCCAAATACAGGAATTTATAATGTAGAGTGAGAAAATAATCAAGTAATACATCACGAGCCTGCTAGTGACTTTCAATTTCTCAGATTGTTTACCGGCTGTCTTAAACAAAAAGTATTTCTTATAGTTTCTACTCGTATATGATTAAAAGCACATATTGAAATTTAGCAACTATGTAAAGGTTTTAATAAATAATAAGGAATTTTTTACTCGTTACAATCCAGGCGTATTTAATATCATGGATTGCTTCAATGGCTTCGTTGGAGGTTTTAAGATACGTCATTTGACTTATTCCGAACAATTTTTCTCTCAGCTCAAAAAAAGTCAATTCTTCGAAATTTAGAGCTGTATTAAAAATTTAATTTTAGATGTAGATTCTACTTCTACCAATAGATATTCTGTGTAAATTCTGGGCTTCTTACAAAAATCGATGGAGTCTTGTGAATGATTCCTCGCTGATCGTGACGATCTTCTTGGGGCTATGATTCTGAAAAATATAGTTAATTGAAAATTTGTAAGTGTTTCATATTATTTTCCTTGAAATTTTACATTAAATAATATTGAATTGTACTTCTAAGATGAAATTGGAATATATATTTTTTTAATACTATGCGTTTTCCTGGGCTTTAATTACTACTCAGAAGATGGAAGTATTAAGTGAACACGAGAAAATGGAAGTAACCTTACCTGAATGTGACTAATTACAAGCATTGCACGTGAAAGTGCACTTCACAAAATTGAAATGAGAATTCATTGCATACCTCGGAGTAACGAGTTCCCTACTATCTGTTTCAATATCTCGTACTGGAAAAAGATCCTCCGTTTCCTTGGCTCGAGTCGTACTCGTCGCACCGTCTCCCTTGGACATAATCGGCACCTAGCCACGGACCACCGTGGGTGTTGGACAGGAAATGCACTCTGCTGGACAACCCAGCACAGCGTCTTGAAATGGCGCAGCAATTAAAAAAGTGTACTTGCCGACGCATACATTAGCGAATCATGCTACGTTGCTCAAGACTCACGTGAATCAAGGGCCCAAGTATCGAGCGATTGTTCCCTCAGGACACGGTTCGATTAAACCTGTCGATAGACAGAGGGTTAATTGAAGAACGTATACGCCAGACACCTTCGACCTGATGACCTCCAGGATGACATTACGGTTCTCCAGGAGACCAGCGCGCGATTTTGCGCATCACTCGGGGAATTGAAGCGCGCCCCTTGCTTACCACGCGAATCGCGAACACGCTCGATTTAACTCCACATTGCTCTTTTCTTGTTCAACTACTCACTATACAGTATAGAGTGAATCTTCCCACCTTGGAGTCTATCTCGAGAAGTTGACGTTTTTTTCAATATTAATTGTTTTGTCTTTGTATTGAAATTTTGGTTGAATAAAATATAGTTTGACATTCATATATGCCTTCCACTCGGTTTGAAGTTAGGCTTCGAAAAGGAGATCCATTTCTGTATAAATTACATGAAACAAATGACTATTTGTGTAGAAAGTTATCACTTTTTTGAAGCCCAATTTTCAAACCGGAGGGAAGACATGTATGAAACTCAGTGTACATTCCAGTACAGTCAGTTCATGCATGCATTCATTGAAGTGCTCAACTTTTTACATTCTCATCATTTATGTTTAAGAAAGTATTAGAACCATCCGAAATTTCACACCTTACTTTTACCAGCTTAGCCAGCATTTCTTGTCCAACGGTTCTGGTTTTATACATCGGAAATGCTATGCAAAAAAAAATTCCAGGTTCACCCGGCAAGAAGGTTTGCATTGAAAAGTATTCTAAAATTTCCTCTTCAATGGTGACGTGACACAAGGGTCATCCACAAAAATTTTGTTTGTCTTATAGTTAAGCTTTTTATCAACTTTGAGTCTTAAAGAATTTAAATCTGAAATTAAAACTTAATTTTGTTTATTTAATAATTTATAATAATTTATTAAAAAGTGACAAAATTTCAACTGGAAATGTCGATTTTTAAACGAAACAGTGGCGCCCTCATTGCACTAAACACTTGGGTGACGCCACGCCCCTTCAAAGCTGAAGAAATACAGGGACAGCTTGAAAAAACCAATCGAAATAATTAATCATCAACGTTTTTTGGCTAAAATTGTTTATTTTTATGGATTATCAGTATGCCTAGATACGTTAAAGCCAGTTTGGATAATAATCTAAACGTGATTACATGTATGATTTCAACGTTACTGAGACTCGAGGTGTGGAAGCTTACAAATAAGTAAGTGGAATGAATGGCGTGAACACTTTGAAACATTTATTTTTATTAATTTAATTTAATAATTTAGAATAATAATTGCTTCAGGCGAATCGTAACATATATGCAATATTGCATCCAGAAAATCTAACCTCACTTTTTTTATAGATGCTTTTATAAATACTTTTATAAATACTTCTATAAATACTTGTATAAAATTGTTATAAAATTTATAATTATAAGAATTATAATTACTATTATAAATACTTTATCTTATAATACTTGTTGTGTAAATAAACGTGTTGATTTTGCAAGGTAGCTCACATACAGCACCCCATATGGAGTTATTTTCCCATATGGGAAAATAACTCAATTACGAGTTCTATGTTATAAAAAAACATGTTTTATATTTTTCTATTCAAAATAAAAATATTCACTTATCGTTGAAATGATTTTCGCAACAGTATACTGTTGAACAATTTTGTACCATTTTTTTCGTTCCTCACTTTTCGGTATAGAAATAAATAATTTTCCTGGATTTTTGACTGAGGTGTTCTTACATTTAGGCACAAAATACCAATGGTAGCGCTGTTTTCTTCCCTTTTTCATGAAAAAACGTCAATCGCCCGGCTTATTTACAAGCTTTTGAAGGCGTGCTACGTCACATCAATATGGCGGAATGGGCGCGATAAAAATAGGGATTTGAAATGTGTACATATTTTTCTTTTTCAAATATAAATTCGAAAAACGTTTTTTTCTACAGTATAATGGTATTATTAGTGATTTTAGAGCATACACTCTAATATGCAAAAATAAAAATAAAATTAGTGGATGACCCTATACCGTTTTTGTCCTCGCGTTTTGAATTCCCATAGCAGGAGAAGTTATCTCTTAACTGAATCCCTTTCTTTACCCAGTGGAGATGATATTTTTCTGAATACTTTTGGATACCTCAAATCGACTATGAAGTATAACATTTCTAATCCCTTTTATATTTTCACATTTCGTTGTTCTTATTAACTGTTTTTCGAATAATAATGAGGCTAAAATCATTAAAAATACAGTATTAGTCATTTTACGTTGTCAATATCAATTGCTGCACAGACAGCTGTGATAAAAAATAATTTTTTTAAATTTGTTTATCATGATTTTATATTTTCTTAATTGTTCACATTTGAATAAAGCGAGAGTTTTGTGATAGAGTGATGTATTGTTATGCACAATGGTACTAGATTTTGCAAATGATATGATTTTGAAGCGCCTTCTAATGCGTTAAACGAAAATGGTGTTTTTAATAGATAAATAAACCTTTATTTTTCGGCCTGCTGGCCTGAAAAAGTTGACTTGCTTACACTTCCATTTTTTACAGAATGCTCTTAAAAAACTGACCGTTAAAACTAACATCCATCCACACCTTATCTCTAATGCCGCTCGCTCTTATCGCCTTGCCTTCCTCGCTTCGCCTCGCCTCTCACGCATGTCCCTACTTTCTCGCTTTGCCTCGCATTGCCAAACTCTGCCTCCGCGGCTAATACCTAATACTTATCTACTATTCACAATATTTACAGTTTAATTATATCTTCTTCCTCTTCTATTTACAATCTTTCCTTCTCCATTCCTCTTCCTCCTTCCTTACTTTCTTCTCCATCATACCCATCACCCCTTTCACCCATGCAACTGCCCGTCTGTCCCCCCTTTCATGCATCAATACCTCCATGCTTATCCCACTCCTTTCCACCTCCATGCACTCCTCCAAAAAGTGATCCACTCTTGCACCCCCCTTCCCGAATAGTTCACACATCCCCTTCTCCCTAGAAAGCCAGAACCTATAAAAACCCTCCATGGACCCACATCTCATCCTCGCTATAAGCTCCTGACTTCCTTTCTCTCCTTTCTCACACAAATATTGCGCTCTCTCCCTTGGCATAATCCACCCATAGTTCCCGTTAAATCTTAACTCTCTTATTCTCTCTTCCCCTGCTGCCTTCTCTTTCTCCATGCCTTCTTTTTCTCCTGTTCTCCTTCTCCCACCAACACTCCCTGACCAGCTTACTTCTCCCCTCTTCCAAAAATTTCTCCCCATATTTACACGCCCGACTCTCCGTTAAAATCCCTAAATTCATTCTCCCCGTCTCCCTCCTAACAATATAATAAGGACTGTTCCTTGCCAACCCCAGTGTCCACTTTACATACCTCTCATGTGTACTATTTACCCCCTCGCTTTCCTTCCACCCCCACACCTTTACTCCATACAATAGCACACTCATCACTAATGAGTCAAACAATTTCATTCTCCTTCCAAAATCTTCTGCGAATAACTTCTTTCCCAACCCCCGCACCTGCCTCAGCGCCACATTTGCCCTCCTCACTCTCCAACCAACCACTCCCCCATTTCTCCGAAACAGGAAGCACAGGTACACAAACTCTTTCACCTCCTGCACCGCCTTTCCCTTCCACTTCCACTACCCTTCCTTATCCCTTCCACCTCCTTTTCTGAACACCATAACCTCGGACTTTTCCGCATTCAACTCTAACCTTTTTTCCCGGTAAGAAGGCTTGCATTGAAAAGTATTCGGAAATTTCCTGTTCAATGGTAAAGTGACAATTCTTGATTCCTTTCCGATACCGTTTTTGTCCTCGCGTTTTGAATCCCCATAGTAGTAGAAGTTATCTCTTAAACTGAATCCTTTTCTGTACTCAGTGTTGACAATATTTTTCTGAATACTTTTGGGTACCCCAAATTGACCACAATATAGCACATTTTTTATCCCTTTTAAATTTGCTCATTTCGCTGTTCTTATTTACTGTTTTTTGAATAATAATGAGGTTAAAAACGTTTGAAAATACAGTATTAGTCATTTTATGTTGTCAAGATTGATTAATACAAAGGTAGCTGTGATGAAAACTAAGTTTTTAAACTTTTTAATTATTATTTTATATATTTTCAATTGATAAGATTTGAATAAAGCGAGAGTTTTATGTTAAAGTGGTGTATTTTTATGCGCAATCCTACTTTATTTTGCCAAGTTTATGTTTTTGAAGCGTCTTGTAATGCGTTAGACGAAAATCGTGTTTTTAATTTATCTCCGGTTACGTTTGACAGCTCCGATTGGCTTTGAAAGGGATTGGAATCTGAATAGTTTTGCTACCTAATCTGGGATTCAAAAAAGCAGGACAGAAACGGCATTCCTAGGTATTGCAATTTGTAATACCTTTTGAATGCAAGCCTTTTTACCGGGTTTATTCAGGTATCTTCTCAACCTCTACATCATCTCCTTTAAGTTCTCCTCGCTTCTTGCCAGCAACACTATGCCATCTGCATACGCGAGTGATCAAATTCTAACCCCTCGTACCACTCTGGCCTCCAGCTTACTTTCCATATCCGCGATTAAATTCGCAAAAAGCGCTGGGCTAAGTGGACAATAGTGATGCCGCCGAGCGATATTTTTCGATACTGAGACGATACCGATACGATACTCACGTCCCAGTCTCGGATTTGTATCGCTCGGTTTTGTATCGTACCGGAAAAATATCGAAAAGTTCCGTCTCGTATCAGTATCGAATCGGAATTCCGAGACAAAATGTCCAGATGGGATTTTCCTCGTTCACAATAGAAGAGAGAGTAGGGCTGGTCGTGTGGCCGGCCGCAGGTACCGGAAAGAGAAGCTGCGAGGAGCTTATCCCTTTGGGACTAGGCCTTGAAAGAAAAGAATTATATATTCCAAAAATCTAAACTCTACAACTCTACAGTTTGCACTGCCGAAGAAATTCTAAAGCACTCAGTGAGATCTGTTTGATTTAAACAAATTCAAACTTATTCTAATTCAATTTTTAAATTAAATCTTTCACATGGACAGATAAAAGTTTTTTAACTTTAAATGAAAGTTTTTATTTAAATAAATCCTCTTACTTTTTATTTATTGATCAAGACGCGCAAAGATATCCCTCAACTTCTATTTTACGTAAATCTACAATCATGTGACCTAATAATACTACCAATCGTATTTTATATACTTTTTATTTTGCCGAAGTACCGTTTGATTTCTGATTCATTGATTGTTTGGAAAGAAATTATTATTATGAATGATAATAATAATAATTTCTCTATAAAATATTAGTAAATTAGCTTATTTATTTATCTTATAATTGGTGGAAGCTTAAGAGTTATTTCGAAGTTTTAAAATGATTCAAGAATAATTTGAAACTTCAAAAGATTTCAAACAAATTTAAACAAAAAGCACATTTTGGAGATAGCGAACAAAACATTTATAAGCTTTTCAAGCGTTTTGAAATGTTTCAAACAAATGAAAAATTTTAAATAATCAAACAAAAAGCATATTTTTAAAGATAGTAAACAAAACATTTACAGGCTTTTCACGTGTTTTGAAAGATTTCAAGAGAATGAAACATTTTCTTAAGTTCCTAGCAAAATTTAAAATGATACTCTTTTTTTTATTCATTTGAAGAAAATATTTAAAATGATTTTAAAATAATTGAAAACATCCACAAACTTGTCCCAAAAAAATCTGGAAGAATTTAAGGTAATGTTTTTGATTTTTCAATTTGAAAACTTTTCTGAAAATATATAAAATATTTCCTAATTTCTTCCAAACTTCTAAAAGTCCTGAAGTTTGAAAGGTCAAACTGAGGCCAATTATTATTATTCCTCAGATTTTGTAACATCCTATAAAATAGCGAAATTTTCTTGGAAATTTTTTGAATTCGTTTTCGACATATCTGAAATTTTCATATATGTTTTTAAATCTTCTGCAAAATCGTAGGAAAATTAAGTTCATACTTTAAAATCAAAATCATAATACTGATTATCCTGGTTCTCATATCTCAGAATCTCTTTCTTAGCTATAATGTGAGTGTTCAAAAAATTTTAACAAATAAATTGTTATTCGAATTTTGTATTTTGTATGACAAATTATTTTCCCCACAAATTGAAAAACTTTCTCTTTTCTGAAAGCGATAAGTCCTTTCTTTAATAAATACGTTTTTTCCCATTACTATATTGTTCTATTCTATTTTAATATGTATAAAAGGTTATTACTAGAAGATATATTTTAGTTGTAATCTCATACAATTTCACTTCGTTTTAAGTTTCTTAATTTACCTATATTAATATTATCTTCAAATTATTGAAAAATATGCAGACAAATTTAATCAGAAAATTGTGAAAGTTCTAATTATCAAAATAAAAATAAGAAATTGACATTTTGCGGAACAAATCAATAGAAGCTTTACATCGAAACTTACTCATAATTTACTCTTTTAGAAAAGCATAACTTAAAAGTAGCAGCATAAAACTGGGTAACCACAATTTTGATCAAAAATGGGTTTATTGCATAAAAAATCAATTTCGTATTGTGGTAAAATGATTGTTTTGAAATATAATTTCATCATCATTCACAATTTTTAATAAGATTTTAGTTAATCGATATTTCTTCAAATTATTATAATTTAATTACAAAATAAATCATATATATTTTCTTATTTTTTAGGATTTTTAGCAAAAACATGTGATTTTTTTTTGGAGAAAACTTTTTTGTTATTATCATTCAGCATATACCCATATCTCGGGAATATGTTCTCATTTTTGTAACAAATTGAAAATTACATTTTGAATCGCTATCCAAATCCGATTTTGAAAACCCGTGAAATTTTAATCTCCAAATTCTCGGCAGTTTTTCTCGGCATTAGCTAACATAAGTATTTGACATTAAACTTCATTTACCCGTATGCACAACGTTCATATCTCGGGAGCATTTTTTCCCTTTTTTTAACTGAAACATTAAATTTTTGATTGCAATCTGCAGTCAGGTCTGCTGCAATTTTAGGTTGGTGTCACTTTAAGATTGTCAACTTCAACATCCACTTCATCGGAAGTGGATAACTTTTTGTAATAAGACTGTTTTGACCTAAGTTAACCAATATTTTAGCTCGGAATTGGATACTTGCTTCATCTTTTAATGATGTTTTCGATTTTAAAGGATCTTTTGCCGTTATTTCGAAAAATTCCCATGTTTTTGGTTATCCAGTTCTGTACTGCCACCCTTTCACTACAGTAAAAAATTGTATTTTTATATTGAGACACCTTCACATATTCCGTTTTTGTAATTTTGAAAGTTTTTCCAATCTTTTTCAGAAAAATTCGATTTTGTTTAAAAGACATGTAGGAATTTTAGAAATTTCAAAGCTTGAATTTTCTGACCAACCTGTTGACTTTCTTATCTGATCGATATTAACACCCTTACGTTTAGCGGCAGATGTAGACAAGTGTCTAGTACTATGTGCTGAGAAAATACTGGTACATATGCCACACTCATATAGGACCTTTTTTACCCATCTGCTGAGGGTTTGGGTGGATACTTCTTTAAAAGGCTTTTTAAAAGATATACCCGGGTGAAAATACTTGGTCTTGATTTTGTCTTGGGTAAACACTAATGCAAGACAATTTCAAGTTATTCTGTATATCTAGCTCATACAACGGAACCAGACTATCTTTGATATCTTAAGACGAATATTTTCGACTTAAAAGACAAAAATTTATATCTCGAGACAAGATTATTTGATTTGGAAAGAACCTGAGAAATTTATAACTCGAAGACAAGCCAATAGGTTCACAAGACCTCCGAGGGTCATCACTAATCCGCGTTAAATTTTACAGAATGCTTATATTATTTATCTTCGTGGTATTTATTTTGTATGTAATAATAACTTGGTTTGCCTGCAGTAATTATGTTCTTTGGATGGAGAATCTAAATATGTTGTCCATTTCTTTCTATCTCCAACAGTTACTAGACACTTGTATAGAAAATTACAGTTTTAATATTTTTATATAAAATTTTGATATGCCTGTAGTTGTTGAGATTGAAAGGTTCCGAATTACAGTAATTACAAAATTATAAGTTTTATTGGTTGTAAAATTTTAATCCTTATCAGATGTCAACTTTTTGGTGACAACCTATCTGGAAATGGCAGAGCCTGCCAGGAGTAATAAAACCAAGAAATAAATAATCCTGCCGTATCTCAAGACAAGTTTACCTGGTTTTGTCTTGGCACAGCTACAGCCATAAATGCAAGAGATGTCTGTATATCTCCAATATCTAGCTGGCGAGACGGAACCAGACATGATGACCTTGAAGGCATATTGAAGATATTCAAGACAAAATCAAGACCAAATATGTTTACCCGGGTCAACAAGTTATTTGTATCTCTTCTAAGATACTGGGCCTTCTGGATATGAAATTGAAGGATCCTTCCATAGCAAATATTATTGTTCCTGTGATAAAAGGGTAAAATCCAAATGAGCTGGTTTTTACCTGGCCTAGAAGTCTTAAACCTCCTTGGTATCTTAATTTCTATTAAGTCATATTTAACAATAATGTTTTTAGTATCATTTAGCGATAATATTTGAATTCTCTAACCAGTGACTACTGCGAGTAACGTTACTAATTTTTTACTCAAGATTTTTAGGGATAGATCATCAGTTTGCAAGTTAGTAAAATAATCTAAGATAATTGAGGGGTCCGATGTGGAATCATATTTTAGCTTAAGTGGTTTTAAGTTATACAAACCCTTGAAAAATCTGTTCAAAGTTTCATTTTAACCAATTTCAGGATGAGGGGTCCTATCAGGTGAAAGCCAAAGGTTACTATTAGGTTTAAAAACTATAAGGTCCGATTCCAGCATTGAGAGGAACAAGGGAAACCATGGTTGCGCAGGCCAATGAGGAACTGCAATTATATCACTTGCTTTTTTCGATTTTACTTTTATAATACTCTAGGAATTATAGTGAAGGCATCGACTGCCGTCGAAGCAGGATCTCTTGTCCAGGAAATGTAATGATTGCATTTTGTATTAATTCTAGGTGAAAATAAGTCAATTTCCGGACTACCAAATTTCTTTACAATTTTGCGAAAGCTGAGTCAGATAATTCAAACGCCGTTGTAAACTCCTGTAAACTGCGTTCCTCACACCATTCATAGATAGAGCGCGACAATTTGCTGATTTTTTTTAAACTGACACCACCCATGCGATTTATGTAGGAAACTGCAGTGGTGTTACCAATCCTTAGGAGAATACTGCACTTCCTGAGGTCTTCAGCAAAGCATTGAGGATAGAAGAAAGCTGATAAAAGTTCCAAATAGTTGGTATTCTGTAATTTCTCAGAATCGTTTGAATGACCGTGAGCCCTAATGTTACCACATGAATCTCCCCAACCGGTGAGAGAGGCGTATACAAAGATCATTATTGTAAAATCATTGAAACTTTGTTGAAACTTTATGTAAAATACTCTGTTCGTACCACGAAAAATCGGCCTGTAATTCTTGACTTAAAGTCAAACTTGCTTCATAATCATCATTAGACTTTAACAAGGCTAAATACAAAAACTTTTTTTTTCTTTCAAAACTTTTCATATGAGCCCAACCGTACTGAATGGGTGGGCAACAAGATACCAAAGAGCCAATAAGTTGTGCGAAATTTTCAATTTTACAATTCTCCAGCTTATGGAAAGTGATTATCTGATTACGGACCCGGTTTCTCTTCTCAGATGGTAACTCGAAAGTCATTATCTGAGTATTCAGAATAAATCCAAGAAAACCGCAAACTTGAGAAGGAACACTATAAGATTTTTCATTATTTACAATAAAGCTTAAACTTGTTCATAAGTTCAAAGAAGCCACAATGTTATCTAAACATTAAGTATTCCCTAGAAGTAGAAGGTCGTTAAGATGTATAACAAAGAGAAATACTAGCTTTCTCAAATAACACAGCCACACAAAAAAAAATTTGTCTGGCCTGGGGGTCAGACCATGTTTATTACATATTTTTGGGGTCGCTGAAACCGAATCCGGAGTCCATTTTACCCCATCACGGCAGGTTCTTGACATAACCTCAAAAAGCCTTCACAGCCACACCAAAATAAAAAATAATTCTGGCCTGGGGGTCAGGACATTTTTACTATATGTTTTTGGGGTCACTGAAACCGAATCCGAAGTCCATTTCACCTCTTCATGTCAGGTTTTTGAGATAGTCTTTCTAACCCTTCAACCCATCAAACCTTGAACTCATAACCCCTCAATCTTATAACCATAAATTCCAATAACCACATAACTCTCATACCGCAATCTATCATGGCCCAGCATTTCTACAAGACTCATCTCCATTGCACAGATCATTCGATAAAAAAAGAACCCGTTATAGTTCAAAAAAAGAGAATGACTAAAATTCTATCTACCTGTCATTTTTTTATTCCTTATTTATAATTTTTAAGGTTATGTGTTTCACAGTTTTTCAGTTGGGGTAGATATCTACACATGATCGATCGTTACCAACTCCGATGATAATACAGATTCCTTGTAATTTGACTTGTATTAAAACGATTAAAGCATAACACCTTGCTATTAAAGTGTATATCTGAAAAAAGTATCTGCCTTCGATCTCTCTAGTAGCTTAGTGGTAAGAGCACCCGACCGGCAATCGAAAGACCTGTGGTTCGATTCCCAGCAGAACAAAGGAGAAAGATCTTTTTTCAGGAAATAAAATTTTTTAAAGTTATGTGGTTATTGGAATTTTAGGTTATAGTGTGAAGAGGTTATGGGGTCAAGGGGTGAAAGTGTCGATTGGTTATGGCATTACGAGATTATGAGGTTCAATATATTAGGTATAACGGGCTAATTGCGCTTGGCTTATAAGATTTTTTAAGTTTATGTCCAAAACCTGATGTGACGGGGTGAAATTGACCATGGATTCGGTTGACTACGAAAACAGTTGAATTCAAACAGAGCAGTGCTATCCAAAGAAAAATCTCAGATATTTCCGATAATTTTTTTAATGGGAACCATGATAGACGCGTCTTTAAGATATAATTTACCCATACAATAATTTAGACTTACTAGCTCACAAGCTACTTCATAATCTTCGAGCTCAAAATTATCAGTATCGATGAAGTGATTTTAATTTGTAATATTATGAATTAATCGATTTGTCCCATCTGGTTTAGGAACTAATAGGAAAATGCCCGACAAAAAGTGATCTGATTGTGGGGAACATTTACTAATCGCTCCTTTTAGTATTCATTTTTTAATGTTATCTGAAATGTAGAATTTCTTCTTCGACGACAAAGACGGCTGTCTGGGAATCGAATTTTGCAAGACTGTTCTTGTGGAAGGAATTTCATGTCCCTGAATTCAACTCAAAATTTTGGATTCGGAGATAATATTTTTCCAATTGTCTAAGAAAAATTTCAGCCGACCTGCTGATTGCTGCCATGGGCAGGCAGCTTGCCTGCAGAAAGTCCATGAGAATGAAAGAGACAGACTCCTTCTAAAGAAGGACGTATGCTAGCCCCAACTTAAGCGCTCATCTATCTTCAAATATATTTCGCTTATTAAACTTTAGTTTCTTCGTTTAGTTTAGGTGGATCAAATAAAACACAATTTTTAGTGGAGCACGATTCTTAATTAACTGTTCTTTTGCGTCTTTAGGAAGACCGTTCTTTAAAATACCCTCAAGCCGAACTGCGATGCTGTTTGGAATAGCTGGAGCTATAATTCTATCGTTCGCTACTCTTTTGCCAATTAGTTCCAAAATTTCCAAACCTTGGTCTTCCATGACTCCTACATCATTTCGTCCACACGAAACTGTTTTCTGAAAGTCAGAGGCCGATGAACCTTCAGCGATCTTATGTTTCGCTTGATCTGCAGAGGAACCGTTTTTCGAAGTTGGCGCAACACTAATCAAGTTATCCTGTAAGGGGGAGATCCCGGAGGAGTATACGTAGGACTTTGCGACGAATTTCTACGATATGAATTTTTGCTAGAAAAACGCATTTAACGTCTTCGTCGTTTGGTCTCTGAGTACGTATCAAGGCTTTCAAATTAAAAAGCAAAAGAAGCTTGTACGCAAAGAAGATGTTTCAAACAAAACTCTCCGACAGGTTATAGCCTGTGGCTGTCAATAAGCTTTAACCCTTTATAATAGATTCAATTACCTATATTTAACCGAAAAGTATTTACTTGAATATCCCTTCAAGACTTGTGTTTCCATTTTTTTTTAGCTTTTTTCTTGAACGTTTCATTTCCTTCGATTAGCTATTCTTCTCGGATTCATCCTCCGAATCTGATCTGTGCTTTCGTTTTCCCATATTGATATTTTTTGAAAACTTTCAGAATCTTCAAGTAACCACCACAGCACAAAAAGATAGAATGAGGTATCTGTGGTGTAGAAGATATATTTTTGCTCAACTTTAATTCAAGTATGTATAATTAATAAAAAAACGAAAAAACATGCCAAATGCCAGGAATATACGTCCGAGCGTGAGGTCCGAAAATGCCCGAGCGCGAAGCGCGAGTTTCAAAAACATGTGCACTCTAGTTGCAAAAAGTTTTAAAATTGACATTTCAGTCATTGTTTCTTTATAATTCTTTGATATAAATGCTGTTTTCATAAAAACTTATATTTATTCCCTTAAACCCAAACAGTTTTACATTTGAAATTCGAAATATTCATAACTATAAATTCAAAAGTAAAGCAATGCAAGTGACAGTTTTTTGTTGACAAAAACAACAGTAAAAATGCATTCAACGTGAAATACTACTAAATTGGAAGCATTCACATGTTAAAATTAAAACATTTTAAATTGAACTGTTTTATGTGCAACTAATTTCAAATTAAAGTTTACATAATTTTTATTGAAAATTTTTTGAATTAAACAATTTTAAACTAAAAGCTTCAACGTTTAAATAATTTAAAATCGAAAGTATTAAAAATTCAAATCAGAGAGAAGCTTCGTTCAATAATATGACTTCAAATACGTTTCATTCACTGCTAATTCACTAAAATTGAATAATTTAGAATTTTTGAGCCGGAATACTTCTAGATTGTATAACTATTTCTATATATATATTGGAATGTGTATAAATTTGCTTGAAACTGATTTGCAACTAGATTTAGCTAGGGTTGAAGCTGTTTTAAAACAAAGCTTTTATCAGATTTGGATCAATGTTTCCTCAGGTACTACATATTTCAAACTGGTTTGTAAAATGATTTAACTGGATTTAAAATTAGGTTGCATCTGGTTTCAAGCAGGTTAGAACATATTTGAAACTGGTGTGGAACAAAGAGTCAAGGAATTTAGACATATTTAAAATTAGTTTGAAACTGGGCTTTATGAGAACCAAACACTTTTGAAACTGATTCAGAACAAGATACATACAAGTTTGAACGTGTTTGACATTGGAATTAACTAGGTTTTAATTATGTTTTTGCACATGGTTACATTTTGCAACTGGTTTGGAACAGGGTATAACCAGCTTTGAATCTCGTTTGAAATCGGGTTTATCTGTGTTTGAAATTCGTTTTGAACTGATTTAAACCGTTTGAAGAATTTTGTTATCAGTGCCTACAAATGATTTAATAATTTAATTTAATTAATTAATTAATTTTAATTTAATTTCATACCTACAATTTGTACAAATTTGGTACAAAGTGGTTAGTACGAGTGTAAACTAGTTTAAACTAGTTTCAGTAGCGTAAACCCTATTTCCAAAATTAAAAATTTTAAATCTTAAATGTTGAAAAACTTAAGATTGACAGCATTTCCAAAAATAGTTTCAAATTGAAAATTGCATAATTTCAAATCGAAATTTCCCACAAAGTTATGGGCCCTTTTTCCATCTATGATTTAAATTGCTTTATAAATACTGTGTCAAAGATATAAAATAGGAATTGTAGCAATTTTGTTTGCATTTGTAATGTTGTTGTAAATGCAATACATAATAATGCTAGTATTTGTGAAATTAGCAAACAGTTGACTAGTTTTCAAGTTTTTATGATAATAAAAATGTTGACGAAGCAAGACTTTCGTTTTTTTTTCTCAAGTTTTTAAAAAGTCTTGCTTGCTTTTAAAATATTCACTCCAGTTGAACACGCTGTGATCTAGAAATTTATTTTAAAACCCAAGTTCACACCAAACCTAAGATTGGGCAAGTTTTGCTTATTTCAATACAAAAGCTGCCTTCAAATTGAATATGTTTTCACCCAACTGGAAAGAAGTAGATAGAAATTTTCTATCCATGCCAAATTTTTCTTCCAAAACAAGGAATTATATCGACGAAGACATAGAAAAAGTGTATAGGCGAAGGGTATTCAAAATGATTCAAAATGATTAAAAGAAGATAAGATCTCTGTCCTGAAAACTTGAACATGTCCATTGAGAAATTAAAAATGTATTCTCATTGTTGAAGAAAATATTGTTATTATACAAACCAGCGATAATTATAAGTTGGGGGGTTAAAAGCTCATTAGCAGATGTGAAATATTTCTGTCGTTGATTTTCCTTCCTGGTTACTCGTAACATAATGTAGTTTTGCTATTTAAGAAATCGTTTTAAATTTTAATGACGTCGATTCGAATAATGCAAGTTCGGAGGATCGTGCAAACTTATCCCACGGATCGCGGGGATTGCAGGTTCCCATAAGATTCAAGCAGACCGGACGCAGGAAGCTGCATTTAAGTCGAGCACCCCAAGAAAGATGAGCCGCATGAGTGGTCGACGATGAACTTGTGGCGTTTGACCAGTGTTGCAAGTGATTGATCGCGAAGTGCCGAAGCGTGAGATGACATCGAGAAAGCCCCATCTAATAAGAGAAGTAACAAAGATGCACCGACGATCGATTGACCCCTGCTCACTGAGATCTCAAACTCGAACCGCAATGACCCTGACGGCTAGGGTCTCGCGAATGGATCAACGAACCGGCAGCAGACTCTTTGTCGCTTCCTTTGATTAGTTCCGTTTTTTCCAAATCGGCATCACTTAATTCGCTTTTGATCGATCACTAACTGTACTAACCAATCGATCCAATACTCATTTACAGATAACATTCTTCTCTGTCACTGGAGGTTAATGTTTTTGCTTGTAATCACCACAAGTGAACAAAGAAAAAGAAGTGATGTGTGAAGTTTCATAAATTTGTTATTTTGGAAAAATTTGTCTTCAGACTATAAATAATTGCTTTACAACTCATTATCTTTTCGTTTCCGAACGACAACAAAACTCTCCAGATCATCTTGCTTATGCGTTTTCAGAGTACATCAGCACAGTCATTCAAAGAAGGTTTCCCACTGAACTTTTTCAAACTCTATAACTCAGTACTCAGTTCGAGACTCAGTTGTTAGAATGTCTTACATTGGTACTGCAGATAAGTTCTTTGCACTGCATTTAACAATATATTAACCATAATTGCATGATTCAAGAATAGGCTTTACAGTTCTTACTAGGTCACTACCCTGCAGATGAGGAAGAGTTCTCCGTGAGTGAATGCAGTTCGCGTAATACCGAAGAAAGTAGCGACTAGAGCTGACCTTCAAAGTCGACTACAGGTGATCGACCTGCCAGTTCTACAATCTAATACAAAAAGGATAACAAGCGCACCTCGAAATCGATTTCTAATTACAATTTGAGAATCAAAAAATTTCAAATATTTTTTGATAACTCGAGAAACCTTATCGTGAAATCCTTTACATATATAAGGTAATTAGCAGACAATCAGGTACGTTATCGAGAAAAAAGAGAAAAGTATTTCGGAATCAAGACAGTCAACGACCATGAAATCATTGGACTTTTCTCGTGAGGATTATTGCCTGGTTGTAGTTATTATTTATTATTATTGTTATTATTGATTCGCGGTGAATTGTGGAAGTGGTTATATGTACAGAGCAATATAGTAAGACGTCTCAGAAGCGGATGCGGTAAGCGAGGCGCGTCGAACGCGAATTGCAATAGAGCCAAGATCTTCCGTGTTCGAATCTTCAATGAATCTTCTATGGTCCAATGAGAAATACAATAGATGAGCCTCTTATATTCGCAGCTGTGATTCGCTCATTTCGAGTAATCTTATTCATGCAAACGGCGTTCTGGTTATAAAATTAATTTCCTTCAAATGATTTTAAAAATAATTTACACTCTTTTCCCGCTCTAGATTAAGATAGATATTGAAATGATTTGGATATTAAAATTAATTTTTTTAAATTACTATAGAACCTCCTGCAATATTTCATTTCAAACATTCTGAAAAGTCGTAAAATAATTCATGATTTTGGAACCACGAAATTTTTTTTCTATGAAAGCAAATAGCATATGCTTCTTCGATTCAGGCTGAAGAAATTTCTGGTTCGACATCATTAAATTTTTTCCAAAAATATAAATTTGCATTTATATCAATCAAAAAAAACGTGTGCTTTACACATTTTCAAAAAATTCTAAATTGGACAAAAATTTTCATTTTATACAAAACGTTTGTCATAATGTATGAGCCGATACAAATTCTTTTTTTCTAATTCTCAAATCCAAAAACTCAACAGAAGATATTAATTGATTTCAAAAATTTTTCTTCAGCATTTTCAGTCCGCTCAATAGTCCTAGGGACTTTACTCACATAAATATAAATACAAAAAATGGGAATTTCAAAATGAAAGCTTCAGAATTAAAGTTTTTAAATTTTGAAACGTTTTCAATTAAGCGAGTACTAATCAATAGTTTAAAAACATAAAATTTAACAATTCAAGCGCTTAAAATGTAAGAATTAGAAACTTATTGGAAGGTAAAATGAAACGATTTCAAAAATAAGTTTTAAACACTAAATAACATACCAAGTCGAGCAAATGAATCGGAAAGACTTAAAATCTAAATAATTTGAAAACTGAAGTCCTTAAAGTGGTATAATTCTGTTTTAATTCCATCTCATTCAAAATTGCGCCATTCTATGTGACATTAACACGGAAAATAGTAAATCTTACATTTTTTCCTCTTGAAGGCATATTCAATATGACTGCAAGAAATGGCCAATTTTCTGATCACATTGGTTGTATATTCATCACAAAATGATTGCAAATGATTGCAATCTGATTACAAATTTACAATGCGAGGGTGGTAGGGGGCTGACAACTCAATCGATCAGCTATGACTTCTGATTTCTTCTTTTGGGTTCAAGATACTTCAGGAGATTTCGAGTGACTTCAGGACATGTGTCATTTCACAAGTAAGGGTATTAGTCGATCGTAGTTTAGGTCTTTAGGAGATAGGCGTTTTTGTGAACAAAGGTCTAAAATACCGATTTTAGGTTTTCTATGGGAAATCATACTTTACCCTATGCGCTATCTGGTGCCATTGTACGTATGTGCCGGAAGTGGGTACTTTTTATGTTTAAACAAAAAATGTAACATATGCCACTCGTCTTTTAACCTAGAGTGTTCGTCTTGGACTTAAAGTGTCGGGAATGTATCCTTCTGCGGTCGTAACTCCATACTGACAAAGTGTACCTTTCGTTGTAGAATGAAGAACTGAAGAAATGAACAGGCTTCAGCAGATTTCAAGCAGGGATCGGAACCTTTTAGGTTCGACCCCAATTTAAAGGGTTCCTTGAGAGTCCCGGGTCCAAAAGGGCATAACCATTATAGCTTTAAATTTCAAAGGGACATAAGCGCCAAAGTTTTGGACATCAAAAATACGTAAGCCCCAAAGTTTGGAACTCTAAAAGGGCATAAGTGTCAAAATGTAGTACTCCAAAAAGGCATAACTGCTAAGGCTTGGGACATCAAAAAGGCATTAGCGCCAAAGTTTGATACACCAGAAGGGCATAAGTGCTAAGGTTTGGAACATCAAAAGGGCATAAGGGCCAAAGTTTGGAACGCCAAAAGGGCATACGTGATAAGGTTTGGAACTTCAAAAGGGCATAAGCGCTAAAGTTTGTCACATCAAACGGGAATGAGCGGCAAAGTTTGAAATATCAAAAGGGCATGAGTGCCAAAGTTTAAACCCTAGTACAAATTTCGGAAAGGATATTTCGGGTAAGTTCGTGTACAATTTTCTTTCCGATTTTTTCCGAGATTTACATGCGAAGCTTTCAGTTTCTATAAGAAATTTTGACTTATTTTGACCCAACCATTTTCAAATTTCGCACCATACAGGATTAAAAATCACAGACAAGCAGATGACTGCTACTTCAGTCGTATGTTTTCACGACCAAAGATATTATAAACATCACCTCTCACTTTTCAGACGGCCATGGTTTTACAACTCGTCCTGCATACATTGATCTCCCTCTAAAAAATGTAAAATACTGTTAATATAATAGAGTTAAATATAATATAGAAAAGTTCGCGTTTTGGATAAATTTTAATTTAATGCGAAGCACGAGATACTTGATTATTATGTGTTCGTTAAGGCCGAAAGAGCGCGAAGCTCGAGATTCGACAGCCGTGCCCTTAGCATGCGATGAGAATGTGCCCGCGCGATGGGCAGATTTTATTACTGCGGGAAGCTTCTGAAATAACTTTTTACTCGATATTTCTACCAGGAAAGTTCAAAGCTACGAAACCCTACGCCTGCAAAAAAGGGTGTGCAGCCTATTTTATGTTATGGTATTTAACATATTTAACTTTTATATTCTTACTTCCCTTAGAAAATTTAGTGATTATACCAGATTTATAATGAAACTAACAATAATTATTAATATCAGACTGAAAGAAAAGCTTTCTTTAAAGTGATAAAAAAATATTTCCTTAGTTTTCTTCTTTTCTATTTATTTAACCACTGAAAGCAGAAAAAACGCTGAATTGTCTTAAATTATCCAAAAGATTTTTTTCCCCGTCAATGAGGAGAAGGAGAACAGTTGCGCTTGTGCCCTTTTGAAATTCTAAACTTTGGCGATTATGCCATTTTAATGTTCCAAATTTTTGCACTTTTTTTTTGAATGCCAATCTTTAGCGCTTATACCCCTTTTAAATGCCAAACTTTGGCGCTTATACATTTTTCTCGTGCCTTTAGACGCTTATGCCTTTTTTGAGTACTAAACTTTTGGTTTTTGCAAGGGACGGATGAAAACCCTTTCATCTATCTCATTAGGTCACCAATCAATTTGTAAATATTACAAAAATAATTCAAGGAACCCTTTAATTTCTTAAGGCCTGAGGCCTCCGGACCCTTTAAAAATTAGGGGTTCCGATCCCTGATTTCAAGGGTCTCCAGGAGACTTCAGCACAAGTGTACACCTGACATCAGGAGATTTCAACCCGTCGGGTGTAACGGGGGAACAAACAACTTGGAAAAAATGATACGAAATATTTGAGCATTCCTTAATAATATTTTTCTGCTAAATTGTGCTTACGATAACTTGAAATGAAAGAGTCTATAAGGAAGGGTTTCGTAGCCTATTAAGACCTTAATTTAAGTCTTAACATTTTATGAAAAAAAATGTTTGGAAAAAAGTGTTGGCGCTTATAACCTTTTGCTGTGCCAAATGTTGGCGCTTCACAGAAAAAACTGGGGGTTCACTAATGTTGCGGCTCAAATAAAAGTTGGTATCCTTCCGAACTTGAGCTCCAACATATACCTGCAGAGACCCAAAAGGGTTCGTTTAGAGCGCACTTGAAAAGAACAACATTTAGGAGCATTCACAAACCAACCGCTTGCAAAGTCGGGTTGGTAATTTCGCGATTTACAGAATATGTCGGTAAAGCAAACACAAACGATATTATTATTTATTATGCGTACAATTTTCGGAAAAAGCCAACTGTTTACCCTTCTAGAAATAATTAATTGAAAACAATTCAGAATGATAGAAAGAAATTTGAATTGTTTCTAATCGTGTTTCTTAATTGTGTGTGCACGATTGGGAAAGATTCAGTGTTGCAAAGTTTCAATCGTTCCCAATAGGACCAATCGGTACTAGGATTTTGAGGTTATGAAGTGGCAATTTGATGGCAGCACTTTCGTCTCGCGGGAATTATTCGAAAACGTTTATTTACTTTTTTTTTCGAGGCAACACATTTTAAGCAATATGTTCATGAAAAAAAATTAAATAAATGTTTTGTAACCATTTCCGCGAGCTGAGAGAGCTGTCATCAACAAATTCGCCAATAAAGTGAAGTTTTTTCATCCAATTATTCATTTCATTGTCTATAATTTTGTATAAAAAAAATGTAATTTATTAAATAAATTACTTAAAATATTTTAGGTAATTATTATTTTTTTTAAATGAAAATGTAACTATTATTCCAATTGAATATTCCATAATTTTAGTTGAAAATTCATATCTTTTTCTTTAACTTTCTTTTTTTTGCCTATGAATTTAATTTTTGGTAGAAAAATTATCTTTTTTAGTTGGAAATTCGTCTTTTGGTAGAAATTCATCTTCTTGGTCCAAAATTAAATTATTCTAGTTAAAGATTCATCATTGCAGTAAAAAAATTCACCTGTCTGGTTTAAAATTCAACTATTTCAGTTAAATATTTAGAATTTTATTTAAAATTCATCACTTCGTTTGTTTGGTTAAACATTAATTTCTTTAACTTGAAATATAATTATTTAAGTTTTGGTTGACAATTTACCTTTTGTAGTAAAAATTAATTTTTTTGTCTGAATATTCAACTATTTCAGTTGAATATTCATTGTTTTAATTGAAAACTCTTATGTTTGGTTTAAAATTAATTTTTTTTTTCACTAAAAACGTTACTATTCCATTTTTGGTTGAAAATGATTCTTGTTTTAGTTCAAAATTCAACAACTTGGTTGAAAATTTGTCTCCTTTAATCAAAAATTCGACTATTTTGTTAAAAATGCATGTATTTTGTTGAAAAATTGTATTTTTTGTACAAAATAATTCTTTTTATTTGGAAATTAATCTTCTGGTTTAAAAATTCATCTTTTTGGTCGAAAATTCAAGTGTTCCAGTTCAATATTCATAATTTTAGCTGAAAATTTATTTTTCATTTTGTTTAAAATTTAACTATTTAGTTGAAGATTCATAATTTTATTTGATAAATTCATCACTTTGCTTGAAAAGTTTAACTATTTCATTTTTTTGTAAAAAATTGATATTTTTAGTGGAAAATTCAAGTATTTTTTGAAAATTCATTTATTTTGCAATGTTTTGTTCTGTTGTGTTAAAGGATGTTCAGAGTGAACGTCATGAATTAAAATAAATGTTTGCGTTTTACGGCAAATATGAATATGTTACTTTTAGTTGACCGGGAAAATTGAAAAACTTGACCGGGAAATAACCGGGAATTTGAAATTGTCCGCCGAATCGCCACCCTGAAAATGTATGTGCTTGGGGAAGGAAAACCAGTTGTTGTGATGATTCCTGCATGTATTTAATACAATTTTGAACTATTGCACCTGTAAATATCACAATTTTCAATGTTTAAATTTAAAAATAGTTCAATCTGTAACAGTCTTTAAATAGTTCAATCTACAAGTCCATTTCTGTCAATTATAGTGTTTTTCGCTGTATATGTATTTTTTTTGAAATTTTCAAATGTGTAAATTAATTTTTTATGATAAATCATCAGTTTAGAATCAAAGAAATTAATTTTCAGATCACAAAATAGACTTTTAGAGTAAAAGGTAAATTAATTCTTTGATTTTACTCTTTACAAATGAATTATTGATTTTAAATTCAAAAGAAGGAAGACTTTTCTTCACAAATGTCAATTCTGTATAATTCATCATATTTTTTGTACTTTAAAATTATTAAACAATAATTATAATAATAATATTATAATAATTATGTTGTAAAAAATTGATTTGCATATTTTATCATTTCAAATAAGCGCGCAATGAACATGCAGTGAGGCTGCTGGTGCGTCGCATGCGCATTAAGACTTTAAAAAAATTCGTTTCTCTACAGTCAAATTGATTATCTATTTCTATTTTTTATGTTAAAATTATAAAACAAAGGAAATTTTATTTTTGCAACGACCCTACAGCACTTCTAATAATATATATTTGTACTTTTAAAAAGTGACATGTCGAAAAGTTTTTTGCTTATGAATAAGCCTTTATGTTTACAAGCTTGTTACATAACCTGCAAATTACATCTATCAAGTCATTATATCTATTTTAATTACGGTAATATTTTGTACCTTCATTGTCTTCATGAAGTTATGTCCATCAGAGTTTGATTACATGTGTGCTTTCAGGTAAAAATTGTATTATTAATTAAACAAAATGTCGAAGTGGGCAAAGCGAAAAATAGGCTTTTTAGAAATAGGCTCATTTACAATTGGGATCCTTTAGAACCCCAACTGAGCTATCATTTAGAGCTCATTTATTGTTTTGGGTTCCTTTTCAGCAAGTGGGGTTCATTTTTGTTGCAGCTCCTTTGGAACCAAAAATGGGTTCTAATGGAAAACCCAGTTTTTTCTGTGTTATGTCCTTTTGTATGACTAACGGACGGATGGACGGACACCCGACCGAAACCATAAGGGTTTCAGCTCAGGGCTACGAACCCCTAAATAGGAAAGCATACTAATTTTGAAGATAAATTGATCTAAATAATCAGATAATGAATTTTATTATATTATTTAGAGTTTTACTTAGTTTAGATGGGCTTTGAACAGCAGAAGGAGGGACTAGAACGACAGCAACGACCTTCGTGATGACGGAAGGTCTTGATATAGTGAGAGGGAAGGATAATTGCGATATTGGCGTGTATGACGGAAGCCAGTATTGACTATTTGTAGCCGGAATAGAAACCTGTAATCGGAATCACGATCGCGGTGATTCTTGAAGAATGATCGCTAGTGAACCTATACGAGATCGCGTGATCGTTTCTTGCCCATCCATTACATCGTCCTTATCCACTGAGGGCAGCGCGATTCTCTCGTTTGGTTATAATGCATTCCATACTGACCCTAATCTATGTAACAGTGCAAAAGACCTACGTACAGGTCCCCGGATATGATCGTTAAATTGCAGAATCGTGATCGCATTAATGTCACGAATCCATTTGCAGGTAATACTGAAGCGGAATTCTGATGTACTCATTGTCTGATCAATGAACATGTGTCTGAGAAAAACTAGAAATGGTTATTTCACCTACCGTAAATATCACATAATTTTTTAATTAAAGAACAGAGGATTGTTCCGTTCTGTTATTCAATTATTCATATCTTGTTAATCGAAATTATGTTTGTGCCGTAGGCATCGTCATGACAAATTCATATAAAACACTGCGCAAAATTATTAGTTGAGATAATTTTCTTTAGACCAATAGAGGGAAGTCGGAAAACGCACACCTTTCGAGAGGAGTATGCACTTAGGTCAACTAATGGTGAACGTGGTTAATGAGCTGTTAAGGTAGGTGGACGCTCGAAGCTCTTGGGCTGCTGTAGCTTGAAGAGCACCGATTCAAGTTACGTCGTGGTTAAACAGCAGGAGATTCCTCAGTGATTCCAAGGAATTTATGCTGTTTTTCAGGCCCACCACTATATGGAGTATTACTACGCTTGACCGCTTTCCACGCCCATTCTACCCTTATTTCAATTTCCATATTCAAGGAAATTTATGCGGGACAACTGGGGCAATAGGAACCTCTGGAATTTGCATTTATACATAACACATTTTCACTTTAGTGCAACATTTAGGTCATTGTACCTACAATTAGCATAATCCCTTTCGTTTCTACTCTACAAGAAAATAAAATCAAAATTGGCATGTTTTTTCGATGACCACTAGACCGGGGAAATGATCGAAAATTTTTAGATTTCAGAACTTCATCGCCTTGAGCTTTGGAATCTCCTGATTTAGTTTCCCCAGGCATTAAAATCTTTAGTCAATGGGAAAAATGTTGTATTTCAAATTTGTAAGTTTCAGTGACTTGCAAAAGCATAATAAAAATTGTGAAATAAATTAGGGAAGTACGGTCTCGTGCTTTATTGTGAGAGCAATTTTCAGTGACAAATCACGGAAAAAAGTAGATAGTTAGATTCACTTTTATGTATTGTTAACTTGAAGTTTACTTGTTTGCATTGTACAAGAAACAATTCAAATAGTTTTTGATACTGAATGAGATAGTGATTTCAAAATATACAAAACCTTAAAGTCAGCATTACTACTTCAAATTGTAAGAAGAAAGATTACTAGAACAAGTAGCTTCAATAACTATTTGAAATAGTACAGTTGAACATGTAAACTGTATGAATAACTAATTTTCATAGTAAGCAAAGAATTGTGAGTTTGACTTTTGCAAGTGAGTTCGATCTCCTCTTTCGCATTGCAATAAGCACTGCGCGAGATTGTCAGCCTTACTATTTGAAATTGTAAGTGAGTTCAGTGGCACAACTAGAAACGTGTAGGACCCCTCCGCAAAATTTTTCAAGAGGTCCGTTTGAAATTAAAAAAGAAGGACGACTTATAACTTGCTTATCAGCAAAACAACTATTTTACAAAAAAAAATATAAATATATATACAGGGTGTTTTTTTTAAACTTGAGACATCGAAATATCTCATAAAATACGCATCCTATGAAAAAAATATCCGCAATAAAAACTTTTTATTTTCGAGGGGGAAAAGCGACTTTGAAAAAATTTACCCCATGGGTAAATAAATTACGGAAATTTTTTCATAGGATGCGTATTTTTTGAGATATTTCGATGTCTCAAGTTAAAGAAAAATACCCTGTATATATAAATATATATTTTATAAAATAGAAATTATTTTATAATGTTTTCTCTTTTATCATAATATTAGTTGAGATGATAATTATAAATAAACATAGTGAATAACTCTACTTTATACTTCAATACTGTTGACTATCCCAGCAAAAAGAAACTAATTCGGGAGGATTGCGGCGAATTAGCATGTTTAAATTCGCCCGAATTCTGCTTTCTGATTCGTTGAAATGAACTGAGCCAGCGCGACTTGAATGCGTGTCAATTTGCCTTAATTTGTGGTCAAGGTCATTTCGAAAAAAATTAATAAAAATTGCATGCCTCGAGTCTCGAACCAGCGATCCCAAGTATATAAGTCCAGAGGACAACACGGAGCTACGGGAATCATTAATATATATTTACAACATATACTATATGCCCCTGCGCGTTAGTTATACCTTAAGAATTCGATTGAATAGACCAGTTTTCAACTGTATTCGCGCTGGCGAATTCTGGCGAATTGGAGCTTCACTTAAAATCTCGCAGAATACAATGAATTGGCCGACACTGAAATAATTTGAATCAAATGAATAAGGTCCCCTAAAATATTTTCGCTGAATTCAGACGAATAGGATATTTGAAGACTATATTACTTTTCACAAATTTACACACATAAAAAGCAAGAAAATTGCCATCACGATTACTGGGAATAAGGTTACGATTACTGGGATGTTCACCTTAACTGCATAAATTAAAGAATGGAAAAATTAGTTTAATTAAAAAAAAACTAAAACGTAAAGTCTAAAAATACCTTTAAAAAGAAGTCAAAAACTTTGGAGAAAGCTTACTATTTTGAAATTTATCAATAATTTTAAAAACATTAAGTAGGGGAGCGGCGGCGAATGCGGCGCGGCGGCTAATGTGGTGCGTTCGAGTTTTCGAATATTAACGCATTTGCTGCTTGTGGAGGTAGTTTCATTACATGTATATATATTTTCAACGTTACATTATTAAAAAATTGGGATAATTAAATTAATTGCCTAATTTTTATGACGAAAAGTTAGTTTTGGTTCTTTCGCTTGTATTGTTAGAGTAGCTAAACCAAGTAAAAAATTTGTAAAAAATCTTTATTAAATACTATTGACATGCGACTAATATGGCTTATTCGGGTTGTACCTTGTCTTAATATTATAGTTTATTATAAAGAATTGTTTAAAAAGTTTCCCCATTGATAATTATTTAAATATATCCTTCATTATGTTATTTTCCATATTGGTGAGTCATTCTGCACTATTAACAAAAAATCTTTTTTTTTACGTTTCAGCAGACGTAACCCTCAAATTATTGTGAGACATTCTGCACTGTTAAAGAAACATTTTTTCTTGAAATTTCGGCAAACATAATCCCTCGAATATGTTAATAATATTGAACGCAAATATATTTATCTTATTTTTATTAAATTCTACTAATTTTTCTTCATAATTCGTTTTTTATTCAATAATTATGAATTGAAATCGAAACGCGCCAGATTAACAAACAAGGTAGGACAACTTGGCGCAGATGAACTTTTTGGAAAACACATTAATTAACTGTTTTAATGAACTTCAATTAAATTATCTCCATGCATAGAGCATTGGTAAGATATTGGCCTGAACAAAATATATTTTATTACAATATTTTACTTTATATTTGAATTTTAATTGTGAATTTTCCTTTATGTGCGCCTCATTCGCCGCCGCTCCCCTACCACTACAAAAGGTATGGTTTTCCTCGGACTTGGGGTACGAAACGTCACCTGCTGTCAATTGTTTTTACAGTTTTGCGGCAAAAACAATAGGCGATATTTTCGTACCCCAACTCCGAGCGAGATAGAACCCCATCTTAAAATTAGGTGCAAAACATTTATCCCAGAGTTTTTACTGTGTTAATTAAAAGACTTCAATGTGAGAATTATTGAACTATATATTATTTTAATTGTTTCTTTAAAGGAAAATTGTTAAGCTACCAAGCACGAAATACGTATTATCATTCGAAAAGGATAATTATATTCTGAAATATCATAAAGGGTGGCGGCTGGACCGGGAAAACAGGAGATGATCGGAATTTTTTGAGAGCGGGAAATGACAGTGAATTTATTTTTTGACCGGTATTTTTACAAGTTTTTCAAAGGAAAATCTATCCAATCACTTGAAATATCACAAATTTCATGTCACAAGATATATAATGCAATTTAAAATAAGTTTCATTTCAACTTTTTTTTAAATGCTAAGTTGAGTTGTTAACTTTGTCAATTATGAAATCATTCATTAATTCAATTCTAAAATCTTTTACGATCAAAATTTTCCATTTCACATCTTCATTTTTAAGGGTACATTTTCAATTAAAAGAATGTTAAAATGCAGTTTTGAAGACTTACACAATACAAGATTAATATCTTTTAAAACTGAAATTTTTTGACAAAACATGTTTTAAGTTGATCAACTGTAAATATAAATTAAATAATGATTTTAAAAAATAAACTGTAGTTCGTGTATTCACAATTGAACAATAATTGATTGATTTTATAGGGCGATTCTGAATCTGATAAAATTAAACAATTTACAGATTTTGACGTTAAAAATTGAACTATTTCAATTCGAAAGCCTTTGTAGTTAATCAAATGTAAAGTTCCGATTGAAGCTTTATAAACTATCTGTTGTTTCAGTCTAAAATATACAATTTTTAACCAGTTTAATTTGAAAATTTGTGATTAAGAAAAAGAACAATTTTTTAATAGTCAGCAATGTTTGACTGTTTATTTTAAATGAACAATTATAAATGAAATATTCAAAACTAAACAATTTGAAACTGAATTGTTTGAAACAGAAAGCCTTGAATCGTTAAAGTTTTGGAGAGCTAAACGTTACAATGTTAATTTCAATTGTTCTAATTAAAAAAAATGTATTTGCAAGTAAAAATGTTGAATATTGATGTGTAAATAACAAATAAAAATGTATTCGTTTAGAAAAACTTGAGTAAGTTGAGGAGATATTTAAAAGTTTTTAAATACAATTTTTAAGCTTTTAAGGATTTTGAAAGGTTTTAAGATAATACAAATATTGTCTTAAGATTCCTGGGAAAGTTTCAAATGATTTTTATTTTGGAAAATTAATTTTAATAGAATATTTCAAAACGAACGCAAATTTTACTGAATAAATAAAAATGGAACAGTTATAACTTTTGAAAAAATTTATTTTTTAGTAAAAAAATATAGTTTTAAGAGAATGTTTTAAAAGATTTAAAAAAAAATTTTGATGTATTATATGTATGTAACAATTGAATAATTATTCATTTACAACGAAATTGTAATTTTTCAATTTTTAATGTTTCTAACTTAAAATTGCGTAAAATGATATAATTTTGAAAATTTATTGATTTGTTGATTCATTTTTCAATTTAGAGCATCGAAAATAATAGAGTACATGTATAATTAATACAAATTTTGATTCGTTAGAACGATTACTTCAGACAAATAGTTTTTTAAGAATAAGAAGAAATCTGCCTCAGCCCGGATTTGAACCGGGAATATGAATATAGCAAAGAATGGAAATAGACGCCTAAATTTTGTTGTTTAAAAATAATCTTTTTATAGGTTATGCTTGACTTTGAAAATTTCATGAATATTTTATACTTGTTGAATAATGATTATACCATGACATGCAAGACGCAGCTTGTAAATATAAAAACATGTTTTTTATTTAAACATTTGTTAATTATGCTTATAAGATTCGTGATTAATATATCTATATAATTTATAATAAACATTCAAAGCGAATAAATAACTTCAAAATTATTATTACCTCCCCCCCTTGAGAGTGGATTGGAAGGGGAATTATTGGATGGCCCCCCCTAAAGCCCTCCTCTGGATCCGCGCCTGCTCCACATAAAATTCCCCATCGATTCTTCACGGCTAAATTCCTATTTTAATTTTGGGTAAAGGAGGTTTTTAATAAACAATGTAAGAAAAATATGATTTTCTTGAATTTTTTTCTAGATTCGTCCTAATTATAAGACTATATTCCATGATAGCCTCCCTTATGTCCGCGCCTTGGAGAGAAGAGAGATTGTTTTTTTTGTCTGTAAACCAAAATTTACGTTTCTTGCCAAAAATATACAAGATAGAACGAAAGTCAAGATCACAATTGTTCTATCTTACGTTATTTTCCAGATTTTTGCAAAAACATGTGTCAACATCCTCTGACATTGATTTTCTTCAACAAGACAATTTTATAGTATCATAAAAAACAATGAAGAACATAATTTAACAGTTTTAACCAGTTTTACACCAAACTTTTTCCTTTGAAGTCGGCATTTCAGGCATTTTAGAAAATAATCGATACTCCCTCTTTTTTAACTTATTTTATAATTCGTTTATCAACACGTTATTGAAACTGTTAAATAAAGTTCTTTTTGGTGTTTCATCACGCCATAAAATTGTATTGTCGAGAACAAAAATCTTAAAGCATTTTGTACATATTATCGCGAATATTTTGAAAATAACCCGAAATAGGAAAAAGTGCCAAGAGACATTTTTCTATAACATTTTTAGTGAAACAGTTTCGTTCCTTTGCCTTCTTTCTTATCGTGTATAGTTTTCATGAAATATACTCTTTACATTAGGACACATCCAGAAAAAAATCAAAAGTAAAAAAACGCTGGGGTTTTTGAATAAATTGACTTTGAGTATTTTAAGAAAAACCACCGTTATTTCGAAAATTTCTAACTATTTTGAAATTTTCCAATGGATTTTGAAAGAAGACGAGAAATTCTATCAGAATAAGGAATAAAAATATCCAAATTTTTTTTCGGAAAATCGGTAAGATGCGTGTCGTCTTATTTCCTTTGAAAAAAAAACATATTTGAGTGGCAAATGATTCTGTGACTTGAGCATGGACTGCCTGCTCGATTTGAAATTAATTCGTCGCTCTTTAAAATGAGACCAAGATTAGAATAAACATTCTTTTGCAACACACGCATCGAAAGTAAGGACTTCCATACGCAATTTAGAGATCTGACAAAAAAAAATATTCTTGAAATTTTTTTACAAAAATTATACAAAAATTTGGTTTAAAATCGCCATACGGGGTCCAAAATTTGGTGAAAAAGTGCTCAAGGTTTTTCTCGGACGATCGTTGCAAAAAATAGTATATGATGCACGTGCGCAGAGGCAGTTGCCATTCCTGTGATTGCAGCATTGCGTTTAGGTCTTCACACTCCCCACGCTACAAGTTTCACACTAATCGGTACCGCCTATTTTGCGCACTTGTATCACAAATAGCTAGTTTTTGAACTATCGTAAGTGTGTTATCAGAGTAGTTTAAGATTATATAATTTTATTTTTGCGATCAGTCTACGCGTGTTACGCAGAATCTATTATAGTACAGTATGCACTATAGTAGGTTCTACATAGTAGATCCTATAACACACACACACACACACACACACACACACACACACACACACACACA
>CAKNYM010051572.1:0-20726 GCA_932195095.1 Andricus curvator | reverse complement strand
CACACACACACACACACACACACACACACACACACACACACACACACGCGCGCGCGCGCGCGCGCACATACACACACACAGACAATTTAAAAAAGTGTAAAAAAGCAACGCAGGGTCTTACTGGGAGCAAGTGCCATCTAAAAGTGACACCGGTTCATATGGTGACGTCTCTCGATTGTCAGATGGATGGCCACAGGGCACGATGAAATCACGACGACAAGACGGCGAAATCCTCGTGTGTCTTGAGGACACGAAGCCACCCCAGGATGACAGCTTTCTGCAACCATCTCGCAAGTGCCTTGGCATGTTTTTGGCATGCGCGTATGGCTTCAAGGTTACTAACCAGTGATAGTTTGGAACCTCTGAGAGCACCGATCAGAAGGACAATTAATTTACTTTAATTGTAGTTTCAGAAAATTTTGCACTTCTGGTCTTGGACAATTGACTATCTCCCTCGGAGCGTTCAGCAGCTCAGGGTCGCTGCCAACACCGTAAGAGCGACAAAGATGATAATAAAGCACTCTCAGAGCCGAATTATGTCTGTGGAGATACGTCGTTCCCGCGTGAGTGGGACACCTGGATGATATGTCTTCCAGGTACTCAGCGTATGAATGACACGCTTTGTACCTATCGCTGGGAACTTTTTGACATAAAATGCGGTCACGGTATACTAAGGTGGAAATAGGACCGTCCTGTCATGCAAAAATGAAACCCTCTGCACCAGAATTAAGCCCTGATGATCCGAGGAAAGCAAAAGTTTGCTCCTTCGACAAGGACTGTTTTTCTACATTTCTGTGAAAGTTTCTGTACATTTTCCTGTCAAGTAGTTGTTGGCAGAATTTTCCAACCTCTATTTTCTTTACTCCGGCTTTTAGAAGTGAAGCATCTAGATGGAGTAATGCACTTTCCTCACTTTTAATGTTAAAATTCAGGCCAAGGATCTCGGCCGCCTGCTCTGCGGCTTTGTAAAGGAACGCTCCTTTGCCAATCATCTCGTGATTTCTGACAATTTTTAGGAGAAGATCTCTGCTATTTGCAACGATATGCGCTGTTCTCATAACAATTCGATTATGAAGACATTGGAGATTCACAAGGGCGCGTCCACTTTGACGGCGTGAGATGTATAATCGCGGGACGGACGAATTGATATGCAAGCTCTTATGCATATGCATGATCTTACGTGTAGTGACATCAAGGGACTTAAGCTCGTTCTTCGTCCATTGAACTACCCTAAACGAGTAGACTAGAACCAGGGCGGGAAGCATGTTGGTCGCAGATATCTTGTTCAACGCCGACAGATTTGAAGACCAAATATGTCGAAGACGATGCTTGCGTCTGCTTCGGAGAGACTCCATTACAGATGTTAGGTCCCGAATGCAGCTTTGAGGTACGCCCAGGTATGTATAGATCTCTCTAGTTTAAAGATGTATAATAACTCTTATATCGACAAGCTCAGGGTCCTCAGGAACGCTAGTAATCTTTCCTCTCTTCAGATTAATCTTGGCACACTTCTCCAATCAAAAGTCCATACTAACCTCTCCTGTGTACGCCTTGACGATATTTTAAGCAATCTGAAGTTTGCTCTTACCAGAAGTGTTGGAATTGCAACCATTCTAGCGATATCCAAAAGTGCCAAAAGTGAGTGAACAGAAGAGAGGCTCGTGCCCTCTTCTTTGGCCCATAGGGAAAGGGCCTGCAAGCTGTTCAATAGATATCAATTCTATATCGTGACAAGCCGTCGGGTAGCACGCAGACGTAAAAACTCTTAAGATATAAAGTCAAGTTCAAGTTTTCAATTCCATTCTAAAGATTCCAGTATTTTATCACAGTTCTTGGTACATCCAAATATACAGTCTATCTATTTATTTTCACATACAGTGTTTGTTTCTTTTGACCTTTTTATCATACGCGGTTACTATATCCCATGAGTTCCAACAAGAAGCATAGATCTTTAGGTCATCCATATAAAATACATGAGTGACCTCATGCTCACGATGATTAGTGTCGCCGCAAAGGTATCCAGAAGAATTTCGTAGTGCGAGAGATAGAGGCAGAAGTGTGATGCAAAAAAGCAGAGGGCTCATGGTATCACCCTGAACGACACCCCTCTGGAAGGGGACATTCTTCGTTGTCACATGATTATTTCCAGACGAGATAGTAAATCTAGTCTTTCAAAGGGGCATCTATCTCTCTATGCATCTCACTATGTGTGTATGAACCTTCAAGCTTTCCAACAGACAGATGCTAAGTCTATGAGAGGTTGAATCGAAAGCTTTCTGGTAGTCAATTCAGGCCAGTGACAGGACGCGCTGGTGGACTGCTGCGTCTTTGCAGACGCACCTGTCAATTGGCAGGTTCTCTCGGCAGCCTGATACACCTTTTTACGAGCCGCGTTGTTCATACATCTCTCTCCACACAGGCTCAAGCACGTTATTGGCCTGTAATTCTCCGAGTTGTACAAGTTGTAGAAGTATGTATAGTGCGTCCTAACACCAGCCACTGCGGAATGGGCGTTTCTGACTTTATATTGATGGAAATTCCTCCTCAGATGTTATGAGGTTGTCGCAAAACTCCTTGAAGCGGGTAATATTCCTAATACCTTCTTTCAACTCCAGTTTTTTCGGGATCTTGTATACCTCTCTCTTAAAAGTTTCTACCTCGTTGGGCTTTGGTGGATTTTTGACAGAAACAGGCAGATCGCTGAAGAGGCGCGATGGGTCAGCGAGAAAATGTAGATACTCCATGATCCATCTCTCCCTCTTCTGTATTGTCCTCCTTGCGTTAGATAACACCTGTATTTTGCCAACAATATGCTGCTTGATTGTCAGCAGCTTTGACTTGTTCAGTGTCTGATTGTAGATCATCAGTTCTTGGACGAACTTTCGAACCCTTTCCGTGAGCGGTTTAACAGATGTTATATAGTCAGTCCGTAACCGGATAGGGTCCCTGTACCAAGGATTTCTACTGAACATGTTTACAATAATTAATAAGCAATCGCGGAAAATTGTCCAGGGATGGTCCCGAAGGATACCGGGCGACCTCTCAGAGTATGCAGCCTTATCCTTGCAGGCGGGGCTCAACAACGGAGGATGAAACCCTTCCCTAGCTGCTTTTGGGAACAACAATGACACCACCAAACCACCCGAAATTTGTAAATGCGGTTCAAAACGATCGAACGCGTCGAGCACCCGACAATGGGTCGGCAAACAGTGACGATCACCCTATTGTTCGAGGTGCTGAAAATAATTTAGATGGAAACACGACGACGAACCGGCAAAACTTCCACATTGATTGGACGAATCAACTCAAAGATTACTTGCTAGACTGCTAGGATGCCAGCACTATCCCTGTTCACGGAGGCTTTATGGCTCGTATGCACATTCTGTGGTGCCAGAAACATCTAGAGCTTCAGCACGTTTCGTATCAGTCATTGTGAATTCAACATACCTACCTCCCGTAAAATGTATATGTACGCGGAGCGCTTCCCCAACCGCTGCTTGAACAAGCTGCAGACGAAGACGAGGAAGAGACATTAAGACCAACGGCAGAAAGCAGGCACCTTCTGAGAGATAATCGCGATTTCAGGACAAGGAGGAACAGGTTTCTCCTAAGTCCCAAGTGGAAGCTGGATGCCTCCCTTCGTGAGGATATATCTCGGAGATGTCTGACCTCTGGGACATCAATTATTTATTTTATGGTTCTGCAGGGCTTTGGTTGATTAAAATCGAAGGGTAAAACTGACGATGGATCAAAAGACCAAAAGACGCCTGCATGAACTGAACTATAAGATTGGATAGGCAAGACAGAATGCGTTCTGTGTTCACACTGAAAAAGTCAAAGCTGCTGACAATCAAGCAGCATATTGTTGACAAAATACGGGTGTTGCATGAGGCAAGAAGGAGAATAAAGGAGAGGGAGAGATGGGTCAGGGAGAATCAACAGTTTCTCGCTGACACATCGGGCCTCATCAGCGATCTCCCTGCTTCTGTCAAAAATCCAGCCAAACCCAACAAGGGAGATACTTTTTGGAGAGAGGTATACAAGATGCCAAAAACACTGGAGAAGAAAGAAGATACTGATAATATCAAATGCTTCAAGGAGTTTTACGACAACCTCATAACAGCTGAGGAGGAATGTCCATCAATCACTGTCGAAGAGGTGAAAAAAGCACTTAGGGGTACGAAGAACTTTTCCGCTGCAGGACCTGTCCAGAGAGAGATGTACGAACAACGTGGCTCGAAAAATAATGTAGCAGGCTGCCAGAGAACCTGCTAATTGACTACTACCGGAAAGCTTTCGATTCAACCTCTTATATACTTATAATCCGTCTGTTGAAAAGCTTGAAGGTTCATTCACACATATTGAGATAAATAGAGAGATTAATGCCCTTTTGGAAATCTAGATTTACTATCTCATCTGGAAATTACCGTTTGATAACGAACAACGTCAACTTCCAAAAGGGCGTCTTTCAGGGCGATACCATGAGCCCTCTGTTTTTTTTTGCATCACACTTCTGCCTCCATCTCTCGCACTACGAAATTCTTCTGGATAACTCTGCGGCGACACTAATCATCGCGAATATAAGGTCACTCATGTATTTTATATGGATGACCTGAAGATCTATGCTTCTGGTAAAAGTAAACTTCATAGTGCTTTAAATATCGCCAAGGAGTACACAGGAGAGATTGGTACGGACTTTGGATTAGACAAGTGTGCCAAGATTCATCTGAAGAAAGGACAGATTATTGGCGTTCTCAATGACCCTGAGCTTGTGGATATAAGTGTTATTAGACATCTTGACACTGGAGGGACCTATACATACCTGGGCGTGTTTCAAAGCCGCATTGAGAACGATCAGTGGAGGATGTAACATTTCTCTTTTCTCCTATTATACTTTGAGCAATTAAATCCTAATTCTCTCACATTATTCTGTGGATTTCTTATAATTTATAGTCCTAATTTATTTAATAGATATGTCGCATATCGACCAGTTTCAATAATGCAATTAATTATTGAAAATTAGTTCAGTTTTCTATTTACTGTGTCCTAACCAGCAGATCGTAGCCGATTTTTGACGTCAGTTCCAATGCTGGAAGGATATTGAAAATAGCCCTTACAATTCTATTATTATAATTGACTAATAACGCAACCCTTGTAATTAGAATGGGTTCCTCTTGATCGACTATGAACATAAATTTGCTTTTAAGGATACGGAGGCCTTTGAATGAGAAGTAATTCAACATAAGAAATTCGCGTGACATATAATTGTCTGAAGATCCATAGTCAATTATTGCGAAAGACTGGATATAGAGAACTTCATTTCTCCGATTAATTTTTAAAGTTTTGATAAATTAGTCAAACATTTTTTGAGGGAAAGTTGGGATCACTCAGGTGAGATATAATTACGCAGGATTTATTTTCGTTAATAATGCCTTTCTAGATGATCAGTCAGACTCACTTTATTTCAGGGAATTATCACTCTAATTTCTGCAAGGAAAAGCCAAAGATTCCGCACAGCGAGGTCTCCACAAAGTAGAGTGCAAAGCTGTAACGTGGATCATAGCTCGAATTAAACCAAAATCTAAAAATTAATCAAAAATTCATTCGCACAGCGAGGTCTCCACAAAGTGGAGTACAAAGCTGTAACGAGATAAATTTGCTTTTGACTCAGATTTTATTTTGAATAATTTATTTTCAGAAAGGGACTCGAAATAATTACACCTTCCTTTCTGAATTTCAGAACATTCAGTCTCACACAGCGAGACCTTCGTAAGATAAGTGCAAAGCTGTTACGAAACTGACTGTCAATTTACTTTAATTTACTCATATAACTTATTGCTGGATCGCACTGAATTTAAAGAAAAGACTGGGTCAAATATCTCAAGCACCAAAATGTTTCTTAAAAGGAATATAGCCTTTTATTCTTTCGTGATCAACGCGCTTTCTGCAGATAACTTGTGGCTTGAAGTTCTCTGAATTCAGAGAGAGCTTCAAGCATAGCTCATCCTCTGAGGTCCCAAATTGAATAGAACTAAATTCTACATGTTTTTATTACTTGGACCTTTGACACCGAAAACTTATTTACATATCTACAATGAGAGGTTGAAACTGGTGAGAAATGTTTTATATAAGATTATATTCGACAAAATCGACCAAAGGTACGGTTAAATTTTTTTATCAAACATATAACCCAAATACATGGGCTGGAATTTTCCTAAGAATTTTCAAATTTCTGTAACACGCCGATTTTTAATTAATATAATAATTTTCACTACAGTGTCCTACTGGTGCACAGTGGGATGAAATAAAAAAACAAGGTTCAAAATAACTTGTAGCTGGCAATTTTCAACCAATTTTGGATTTTTTTTCAGAAAAATTCAGCATTAAATTTTGAAGAGAGTTATGTGGCTCGATTTTTCAATTGTATTTTGTTTGAACTTTTATTTAAATGCAAAGTGTGAAGAATAAGTCGATTTTTTAGTTTTTTATGTTCATCTTCGTGAACAAATTTTTTTATGGTCAGCATTGTCAGACTTTAATCGCGGGGATATTACAAAGCAAAAAAAAATGATATTGTTAACATAATTTTTATAAACAAATTAGCTTAACAAATAGTCTACACTATGAATTCTTCGTTTGTAAAGTAAATGTATGCGTTAAAATGACTTGCTTACATTGAAAAAATAATACCCGATAATAAAAATTTGACATCTGATATTTTTTATTAATTTTATAAACAAATTATATAAACAAATGCCTGATGTTGACATTTAAAGGCAGAAAGAAATCGTTCTTCTCTTCATTCTCCTTAAACTATGTCGCCGGTGATGTTTAATGATAAAAAATTATCATCCGATATTTTTTATTAATTTAATAAACAAAATTATATAAACAAATGCCTGATGTTGACATTTAAAGGCAGAAAGAAATCGTTCTTTCTCTTAATTTTCCTTAAACTATGTCGCCAGTGATGTTTAATGATAAACAATTATCATCCGATATTTTTTATTAATTTAATAAACAAAATTATATAAACAAATGCCTAGTGTGGACATTTAAAGGCAGAAAGAAATCGTTTGTCCTCTTAATTTTCCTCAAATTATATCGTCAGTGATGTTTAATGATAACAAATTATCATCCGATATAAGGAAAATTTCATTAATACATGCAAAACAAAAAAAAACTTTTTGTCTTTTGTTTCGCACGCATTTCCTAACTAACTTCAGGTCATTAGTCTTGTACAGTTAGGATCAGCTAAGGGATCGTCCATATATTACGTAGGACTTTTTTCTTTTGTTTTAATAAAGACGAGAATAAAATGTCTGTGAAGTTGAAAAGGACACAATGATATAAACAAAAGAAAAACGTCCTACGTAATACGTGGACGATCAGTAAGCAATTGTTTCAATATTTCGTGTAGAATACTTGAGCAGAAGCGAGTTGTTTTCTTATGCTTTAATATTATAATACATAATCTGCTTATTTTAATATCGAATACTTATATTTGTAGACTTCATTTCTGATCAAGGCATTCATACCTCTCAAATAAAAAGACATTTACTTCTAGCAATTGTTTTTTTTTATTTGGATCCATTTCCTTCGCTCTGAAAATTTTTGCTCCTGAATTTCAAATAGTATCTTTTTGCTTCTTTCTTTATTCTCGTTCTTTCAGTAGATATAAGTATAATATTTATTTCAGTTCTTGAGTCCGTTGACTGTATTCGTTATTTTCATGCTTTAATTTTTATAGTCAATAGATATAAGTAAGGTTATTTTAATTTATTAGTTAAGTAAGGTACACTTTTAAAAATGAGTACCCTTAACGTACCAATAAAAAAACTTTATGATATTTAAATTCCAAATGTAAAAACAAATGACAAAGACTTATCTGTTCTTTTATTAAATTACATCCGACAAAATTATACGATTCAAGATGAAGAAATGAAAATAGTCGAGGAAAAAATATTGCGTTATTTCATTCCTACTTTGAGAACGAATTGGAGGACTTGCTTTCACAACAAAGACACTTTTGAAAGTAGATACAATAAATGGCTGCTAAGCGAATTAACAGTCACCTTAACTGTATCAAAAGTTGGAAGACGTTCTCGAGAAGATTTTGAAGACACTTCTAAGTCGTCCCAAAGAAGAAAGGTTCAAGCACTTCAGGAAACTTATTCAGAGCTTCAAATTCAGATGGCATTTCTTAGCAATTTACGAGCTATTGGAAAAATACAATTGTCAAACAAAATAAGTCGACTTTTAGACTGCGCAGAAGAAGATGCGATTGAATCAAATATAATTAGATTCACCGATGACGAAGCTCTTGCACTTATCGAAGACGCCAAACTATCGAAACATCAATATGAGATTATTCGATTATAAGCAAAGGCTAAAAATGCAGACATTTATGTCCCGTATCAGGCGCTCTCAGAAGCAAAAAAAAAATTTTATCCTCCTGCCTCTGCAATCATTGTTTCCGATAAGAGTGTTCATATTAAATTAAAACCACTACTAGATGACACAGTAAAACGTTTACTGCAGATTCCGAGTGTTAAAACCTCCATAATCCAGGAACATGTCAAATCAATGACACTTTTCTTAAAGTACGGTTGTGATGGGGCATCAGACCAAAGTGCATACAAACAAAAGCTTCCAGATGGTATGCAATCCGATGAAAGCATTTTCATGGTTTCGATGGTACCCATTAGACTTGAGTCAAAATCTAAGGAAATCTGGAAGAATCCTCATCCTGGATCTACAAAATTGTGCATACCAATATCTTTTCAATACGCTAAAGAAACACCGGAACTTACCAGATTTGAGATGGATCGAATAAGAGACGAAATAAATGGACTTTTGCCAACAAAAAATTCTTTTGGCAAGTTTCGATGTCAGGTGAGCCATGAAATGCTATTAACTATGGTGGATGGAAAAGCAGCCCAGAATATTACCAAAACACCAAGTGCTGCAACTTGCCATTTGTGCAAAGCTAATCCTTCTGAAATGAACGATTTAAATAGTGTCATGCAGAAACATGTCATTGAAAACGATTATGGGCTTGGACTTTCACCCCTCCATGCTAAAATACGTTGCATGAGCCTTATTTTAAATATAGCTTATCGCTTAGATTTTTGCAATTGGCAAGAAAAAACAGTATGGCAAAAGGCCTTCATGAAACTGCAAAGTCGAGGATCCAGGAGGGGTTCCGGAGAGAAATGGGCCTGATAATAGACGTACCTAAGCATGGTGGAGGAACTACCAACGATGGAAATACAGCTCGACGATTTTTCCGGGATCCTGAACTAACATCGAAGATTACAGGCGTTGATGCTCGTTTAATCCAAAGACTGAGCATTATTTTGCAAGTTATTTCTTGTGGTCGCAAAATCAATGTTGCAAAATATGAATCTTACGCTATCCAAACTGCAGAACTCTATGTCAAGCTCTACAATTGGTATTATATGCCATCATCTGTACATAAGATTCTCTTGCATGGTGCAAAGATCATCGGATGGTTTCTAATTCCTATTGGTTTGTTATCAGAAGAAGCCCAAGAGGCACGGAATAAAGATTTCAGACGATTTCGTGAGTTTTCTACCCGAAAATGCAGCCGACTAGCAACGAACATTGATCTGATTCACAAATTATTGACCTCCTCTGACGCTTACTTGGCATATCTAAGAAAAGACTGGAAGCATTCTAATAGTATTCTAGATCTCGAAGCACTCGAGCTGCTTATGTCAGATTAAAGACCTAGGATTTAAAACTTCATCGCGTCTAATGAATAGAATCTTAAGAAATTAACAAAGGATTATAATACATAGCAACTGTATGCTTATTGTTGCTGTACAAATTTCCATCTCTAATAATTCCTAAGAGTACTACATTACGAAAATTAAGAGAAACAATAATTACCAAACAATAACAGCACTGGCAACATACTTTAAAGCTGCTTGCGAAAAAAAACGAATGTTTTCTGCCATTATACATCCACACTAGGAATTGTTTGTATAATTTGTTTACAAAATTAATTAAAAACATGAATGACAATTTCCCATCATTAATCCTTACTGGTGACATCATTGAAGAAAAATAAAAAAAATATGTAAGGCGTTTGGTTTAAAATAGGTTTTATTATAAAGAATTACATGATGCGTGCGTACAGACGTATGTCCTGAGACTAACTGCCACTCTAGCGGTGACTAAACAGCAGCGCCGCCTAACGTTAGAAATACATAGTAATAACAATTTGAATTCGCTCACAAATATATTTTTTTTTCGATCTCTAAAAGACTAAGTTATAAATTTGATTATCTAATTTGTTTATAAAATTACTAAAAACTATCAGATGATAATTTTTTATCATTAAAAATCACTGGCGACATTATTCAGGGAAAATTAGGAAACAAACGATTTCTTTCTGCCTTCAAATGTCCACACTGGGCATTTTTTAATATAATTTGTTTATACGATTTGTTCATAAAGTTAATAAAAAATATCGGGTGATAATTTGTTACCATTAAAAATTACTGGCGACATAGTTTAAGGAGAATGAAGAGAAAGAACGATTTCTTTCTGCCTTTAAATTTCAACATCAGGCATTTGTTTATATAATTTGTTTATAAAATTAATAAAAAATATCGGATGTCAAATTTTTATTATCGGGTATTATTTTTTCAATGAAAGCAAGTAATTTTAACGCATACATTTACTTTACAAACGAAGAATTCATAGTGTAGACTATTTGTTAAGTTAATTTGTTTATAGAAATTATGTTAACAACATCATTTTTTTTGTTTTGAAATATCCCCGCGATTAAAGTCTGGCAATGCTGACCATAAAAAAATTTTTTTCACGAAGATGAACATAAAAAACTAAAAAATCGACTTTTTCTTCACACTTTGCATTTAAATAAAAGTTTAAACAAAATACAATTGAAAAATCAAGCCACGTAAGTCTCTTCAAAATTTAATGCTGAATTCTCTGAAAAAAAAAATACAAAATTGGTTGAAAATTGCCAGCTACAAGTTATTTTGAACCTCGTTTTTTTATTTCATCCCACTGTGTGGTGGCAGACTGTCACCCTTGCCTGCATCACACAATAATATTTTGCCACTTAATGACATTTCTACCTGCACACAGGTACATATTTTTGTCTGTGCGGCACAGCCATGGAAATATCACTACATTATTTTCGCACTTGAAGCATCACTATCCCGTATCTTTCAAAAGGGACAGTTCTTGAGTTCATGAATCATTAGAGAACATCCGAATCCAAATCGCTTTAGTTTGAATTTCCTCTTCATAGATTAAAGTTCTGTGCGTTGTGCAAAGTTCAAATTTATCTTAGAGCAGTTTTTTTGCTGTGATTGGACTGTTTTTCTGGCAGTGGAGTATTTCACGGTGTCAACAATTAAACGAAAAAGGTAAGCATAAAACTTCCGCTACTTAAAAAATGAAATTTTGTTGTTAGAAGTTTTGGAGTTTTTAGATTTCACGATTTATCAGAAAATTCCATAATTGTTAGTGGTAATTTTAATAAATTTGAAATTTAAAGCTTTTTCGGGTTTCAATCGTGTGCAAAACTACGCACCTTGCCGACGTTTTGTGAACATTGCAGTTCTTCTTCAGGGTATAATGAATCATCGTGAAAGCATTAAATCTGTTATTAGTCATTGTTCTGCTTAACTATTATTATTACTATTATAATGATTATTACTATTTTGAATGATTTTTAAAATGAAATTTTTTATTAAAATATTACAAAATCCATGAAAATTTCTGGAAATTACTAAAAGGCTTGAAAATCTGATAAAATCCGTACAAATTCCTTAAAAATTCTTTGGAATTTTTAAAAATATCCTGCAATATCCCTCGAAATGATTGAAAGCCTTTGAAATCTAATGAAATGCGTTAAAATTCCTTAAAAATTACTTGGAATCTTTCCAAATATCCTAAAATCCTTTTAAACAATTTAAATCTTTTCAATTTTAAAAAATTTTTGTAAATATCCTAAAATATTTGAAAATCTCTCCAAATCTTTGAAATTCCTGAATTCTTATGAATAATTGTTTGAAATTTCACTATAATATTATAAAATCCCCTGAACTTACATCAAATAAAATTATATTCCTTTAAAATTCTTCGAAATATTTAGAAATCCCTTGAAATGATAAAATCTTCATTTTTTCAACTAAATTTATTTATGATTTGCCTCATACTGCGTACATTTAATAAATTTTGGTATATTTTTTAGATAATTTTAAGGCTCTACTTGTTTTGCCTGAGATGCTTCCTACGACAAATTTGAAGAAAAAGAGAACCAAAAGGGTAACATTTTAAATATTGATTGCAAATTATAAATATTCAAGTTTAAAAAATGATGTGAAAATTTATTCTTACTTTTTTTTCACACAGGCCCGAGTTAAGGAAAATACTTTTCACATCACGCCACGCTAAACTTCGATTTTCGGCGTCTCCGAAGCCTCGCGAAAATAGCCAATTTCCGACGAGTTGTTTAATAGCTATTTACTTGACAAGTGTGGATTGCCTGCTTCTCACACTTGTCAAGTACAATATTTTTCACAGCGAGTCTAAGGAAAAAGTTCGATTTTCGGATAATAAGTGAATTTGTTTATTTATTTTGATCAACACTAATTATATATTAATTGTTATGTTACAATTATTCATATTGAATACAGTTGAGCCTATTTTATTTCCTGACAGTTTCTGAGTCATGACAATACGACGATCAATGTAAGTCATATTTTCTATACGTCTCATTACATTGTTCCTTTGGCTACTTTACAACCTCTAGAGGTGTAAAGTAGCATACTTTACAAACTCTAGAGATGTAAAGTGAGAAGCTCAGAAATCGGCAACTTTCCAGAGTCTACGGAGGCACGGAAAATCGAACTTTCCGCAGACGCGCTGTGTAAAGTTATTTTATTCCACTCCTCGGGAGTGGAATAAAGTAAATAATCCGAAATAAAACAAACCTAAGGAGAACTCGACTTGAATTAATCGAGGTTTTCTAACCTGTGTCTGTCACACGAGGTAATGCAAAAGAAAACTGAAACCTAAATACTCTAAACGCGATCTATGATAGATAACAGGTTAGTTTACAATTGTGCTCAGGCCGCTTACACCACTGACGCAAAGTGACACAATTCGCTTCAAAAATCGAATTCGTCAGACTCGATGTGAAAAGTATTGTACTTGACAAGTGGCGAAAGTAGGCAATTATCGGAGAGTGTGAGCTTGTCGATTCCAAAAGAAGATATCATACGATTTGTTAAAGTGAGAATTTTATTTTAAAATGCCACAGTGAAAATACAGTTTAAATTAATATAGTTTTAAATACACGTGTTTAAAACAGTTTTTTTATTTTCAGAACGGAATAAATGCCGAGGATCCAGCCTTACATCATTCTTCTTCAATTTCGACCTCTTATTTGATGCAGAAATAAATTTTCGGTGCCAAAGGTCAAATAAACTTAAAAAATAAAAACTTAAATTTTCAAACTTCTACTTTTAATGTTATGACTATTTGTTTATTATATAAAGAATGTATTTATCTATTTATTTCAACTAATTTTTTATAATAAATTTTTACTACAGGCTTGTAAAGGGACCACATAGCGTTCGAAACGTAGTTAACCCTTGTGTTGCCACCCGGGTACCCGGGTACCCATCGGCATACGTTTTGTTGAATAACTTTCTTTCTGATAAAGATAGGCTGAATGCTTCTCGAATCTACATGATTGAACCGATTCTCTATCGAAATTTGCATCGCGAATATTTTTAGAAATTTTTTAGCTTGAAATATTTTGCAATTGAAAAATAAAGCACGGCTGAGCCACCCGGGTACCCCGACAGAAAACCTGAGCCACTAGAGAAATCCTGACCTCGGATTTGGATTAAGCACGCCAAAAACCTTCGGAAAAGTATACTCGGGTTCCTGGTAAAATATTTTTGCCAATTTTTGTCGGCCTGTGTTATCCAACGCGCTGCCAGACACCGCTCATGACGCGTACTTTTTCGTTCGTTTATGGAGGCATGAAAACACGCCACTTTATGATTGCGTTCTAGGTAGGAATACTAGGAATACCACCCTAGAATATGAATAATTAAATATTGATTGAATACACATAGTTATTTCAAGTTACAATGGTCTTTTAACAACAATTTCGTGGGCGGGGTACCCAGGTACCCGGGTGGCAGATGCTGTGAGTTTTTTTGGGTGGCAACACAAGGGTTAATTTAAATTCAAATCTCATTTTTTGTTTATTTGACCTACATTTTATGCGTTCAGTCGGAGGCTGGAGATAAATATTTTATAATTGCTGACCGCCACAAAGTCGAAATAGGCGACAATGGATCTCCCCTAGCAGCGTTCGATGTTACAAACGCTTGCTACGCAAATTCGCTGAAGTTTTTTTTTAATAATTTCATAGTCATATTTATATAAAGTGCCGAACACAAAGTTGGAAAACTCAGTAACATCTTTGAATACTTCACTTAGCAGTATGAAATAAAGGATTAATATTAATATTATAAATTATTATATCATTAATTCTTAAGTTTGAAATTGAATTCCTCAATTTTATTAAATAATTACAATAAGTATAAATGACAGATTCAATAAATGAAGGTTACAGATTGAAGCAATCAAAAGTTACTGATTTAATCAGTGAAAGGTACAGTTTCTATCAGTCAAAATGACTGATTCATCATTCAAGCTGACTGATCGAATCAGTCAAAATGATTGAATTCATCAGTCACTCAAATTGTCCGTTTCGAAAAGTCATTTTTGATTGATCTGAAAGTCGTCGAATCAGCACTATTTGAATCAGTCACAATTGACTGCGAATCAGTCACTTTTGACTGATACAAATTTAGAGTGTACTATCCGGGTTTCCCACTCACGCGGGAACGACGTATCTCTACAGACATAACGCGGCCCTGAGAGTGCTTTATTACCATCTTTGTCGCTCTTACGGTGTTGGCCGCGACCCTGACCTGTTTAACGCTCCGAGGGAGATAGAGTCAATTGTCCAAGACCAGAAGTGCCAAATTTTCTGGAACTACGATTTTCGGAGGAAAGTCTCTGTTGCACACTCGAGGCCTGACATTGTTCTCCAAGACGTCGAGAAACGAACTACAGTCGAATCTGGATTTAGTGTCGGTTTTTGGGCTAAACTTGACATTAAATCCAGAGTCTCGGAACTGTTTTGTCTCTCTCCTGTTTCTCTTTCCGTTTTTTTACGCCTCAGTGAACACCGCACATCCCCCCGCAGCTCCCCTCGCCCATCCCCGCCGCGCGGCGTCAATTCTCGGAAACACTAAATCCAGAATCACTAAATCCAGATTCGACTGTACATTCGTGATCGAATTTTTGGCTCCGGCCGACTACAACATTACTGCCAAGGAGAAGGAAAAGGAGGAGAGGTATCAAGACCTTAAAGAGGAGGTGCAATGACTGTACCCAAAATATTCGGTACAAGTAATTGTCCTTGTGATAGGTGCTCTCGGGGGTGCGAAACTATCACTGGTTTGTAACCTTAAAGCCATACCCGCGTGTCAAAAATATGCCAAGGCACTTGCGAAGTGGGTGCAGAAAGCTGTAATACTTGGGTCGCTTCGTGTCCTCAAGGCATACGAAAGTTTCGCTGGCCTGCCGTTGTGATTTCATCGTGCCCTGTGACCATCCATCTCACGGTTGCGAGACATGGCTATATGTGTGATTTATTGTGGCTCTAATGGGAGCCGGTCTCATTTTTGAATAACAGTTGCTCCCAGTGCTGTAAAAACTAGAATTCGATTTAGAACTTAATTCGGTATTAAAACAGTTCACGCAACAAAACAATTGCACTTCAGTTTGATCCGCCAATCTAATAAAATAAAGTCGATGTGTGGATTGAAATAGGCTCGAAATGAGAATCGTCTGCCAATAACTAAATCTGATAAAACAAATTCTAAACTGTCAAGTTTAGAAACCAAGGTAACCCATAGGGCTGAAGTTCGAGACGTCTGAGAGTGACGGTTCAACACTAATTTTTACGAATTTTTAATTTTCAATTTTTCATATTTTTTTTGCATAACAATGTAGGATAATAGAAATCTTTTTGAAGGCCTAATACCAGTATTTTTGATGTTAGATTCAACAGAGGTCTCTGTTATAGAATCGTTGATGAGTAGATAATCTACTATATCAAAATTAATTTTTATTATGCGAAATTAAATTAAAACGCGAGAAATTAAGTTCTAAAAAATTCACTGCGAACTGGATTTGAACCAGCAACCAACTCATTACATGTGAGGTGCTCTACCAATTGAGCTATCGCAGTTCACCAGTGAAAATTTCAGAACTTTATTTCCTTAATTTCGATCGAAATTATTATTTTAGAGATGTTATTATTTTAAGGCCAGTTATTAATTCATCGAAATTAAGGAAATACAAGTTCTGAAATTTTCACTGGTGAACTGCGATAGCTCAATTGGTAGAGCACCTCACATGCAATGAATTGGTTGCTGGTTCAAATCCAGTTCGCAGTGAAGTTTTTAGAACTTAATTTCTCGCGTTTTAATTTAATTTCGCATAATAAAAATTAATTTTGATATAGTAGATTATCTACTTATCAACGATTCTATAACAGAGACCTCTGTTGAATCTAACATCAAAAATACTGGTATTAGGCCTTCAAAAAGATTTCTATCATATTAAACCTGTCTAACCGAAACTTTGTTAAACTTAGTTTCAAATATTGAATGTAGGATAATGTTTATAACAAATATTGGCACTTTCGGTTTTTCGAATTTCGGCTAAAAAAAAGTGGGAACAAAAAGACAAATTTTTACAAAAACCTAAATTTGGTCCCAAACAGAAATAATTTTTCTGTTTTTAAATTTTTTATTTCGACACACATTTGACTGAAATTTGAAAATATAGTTAAAAATAAAAATGTTATTGAGTTGATAGATTTTCATGAAAATAGGAAAGGAGGGGATTTTCGAGTCTCACAATACGAATTTTGGTTCAAAATTCAAGAATTTAAAATAGCAACCTTAGTTTTGGAAATTCTATTTCATTGGTCAATTTCCATGAATGTCAGTAAGAGGTGGGGTTTTAAGCGTTTTAAGTAACCACTAAGTAACATAACACCAATTTGAGGTTAGAATTGAAAAACTTGACACAAATTTTGAAAATTTTATTTAATTGGTAAATTTTCATCAAAGTCTGTAAGAGAACGTTTTTTCAGTCACAAAAGAGGAATTTGTGGCCCAAAATTCAAAAAGCTGACATCAATTTTGAAAATGTTATTAATCTGGTATATTTCTGTGAAAGTCAATATGAGGGTTTTTTTCGGGGTAAGCATTCGCATTTTGAGACTCGAAAAACTCCTTTGTTTTAGAATTCATGAAAATCTGCCTAATTAGTATCATTTACAAAATTTTAGGTTAACATTCTGTGTTCTATGACTTGATAAACCCCATCGTAATCGTCTTTCATGGAAATCTACCAGTTTAATCATATTTCCTAGATTTAAGTCCACTTTTGGAATTTTGGAATTTTTGCCCCAAATTTGTATGCTGTGACTCAGAAAACCTTCTCTTACTGACTTTCATAGAAACTCACTAATTTAATAAATATTTCAAAATTTAGGTTTCCTTTTAAAATTTTTAGATTTTTACCTCAAGTTTGTGTTGTGTGACTTGAAAATCCCCCTTGTATTGAATTTCATAAAAATCCACTAATTTTTAAAATTTAAGTCGCTTTTTTAATTTTGAATCCAAATTCGCCTTTCGAAACTCGAAAGCCCCCTCCTTTCTGACTTTAATGGAAATCTACAGATTTAGTCCAATTTTCCAAATTTTAGCTCAAATTTTCGAATTTCTTAATTTTGTCTCCTAATTTGTATTCCAAGACTCGAAAAAATTCCTTGTTATGACTTTCATTAAAAGTAACGAATTTTATAAAATCTTCAAAAATGTACTGAAATTTTTAATTTTTTTCATTTTGTCCCCGAATTCGTGTTCTGTGCTCCGAAAACCCCCCTCGTACTGTATTTCACGGAAATCTACTAATTTAATAAGTTTCAAAATTGGAGTCAAATTTTGGAATTTATTAATTCTGTCCCCAAATTCATGCTCTGTACCCCAAAGTACTACCTACTATTAGTGCGCATACGTACACGGTATGTAACTTTACTGCGCAGCTATGGGTGCTGCGTAACTCTACTACGCAGAGATACTTGCTACGTTATTCAATTGAGCATCCACAAGTTCCATGGAACTCTACTGCGCATATATAAGTACCGCCTAACTTTACTGCGTATCCATAATAAGTGACGTGTAACTATACTGTGCATCTGTAAGTTCCATGGAACTCTACTGCGCTGATGTAAGTGCTGTGTAATTCAAATGTGCATACATAAGTACCTCTAACATTACTGCGCATTCTTCAATGGCATGCATCTCTTCTGCGCATCCGCAGAAGCCATGTAATTCTACTGCGCAGGTTTGAGTGTTATGTACTTCTACTGCGCAGCCATACGTGTCGATTAACTCTACTACGCAAATACGCTTGCCACGTAATTCACTTGTGCATCCACAAGTTCCATGGAACTCTACTGCGCATATTCAAGTACCCTCTAACTTTGCTGCGTATCCATAAATGACGTGTAACTATACTGCGCATCCGTAAGTTCCGCAGCACTCTACTGCGCTGATATGTAAGTTCTGTGCAATTCTACTGCGCACACACAAGTACCCCTAACATTACTGCGCACCCTTAAGTAGTATGGAACTCTACTATGCATCCGTATAAGCCATGAAACTCTACTGCGCAGGTGTAACTGCTATTTAACTCTACTGTGCATATGTATGTTTCAAGGATCCGGGTCCGGACTATTAAGAACATAAAGGGTTCGGGTCCGGACTCGTACCCTTAAGAATTCAAAAGGTATGGTTGTGGACTCGAACCCGGATCAGGACCCTACAGGAATTAAAGGGTCCAGGTTTGGAACCGCACCCTAAAGAATAGTAAGTGTCCAGTCCGCACCCAGACTGTTCTAACCTAAAACGTTCCGATCCATGGTCTTTTCATCTATTTTTTGTTTTTTGTAAGATTGAAGTTTGGAACAATTGAAACAATGCACCCTCTGAACCAATTTAATTCGCTATCTCGGATCATTTATCAATCTGAAGTTAGCAAACTAAACAAGACAGAATGTGGTATTAAAATAGACTATTTGTGAGATCATATTAGAACGCCCAAAAAAGGATTCCAGATAAAAATGAATGCCTAGTTTTTACTGGGTGGGACCCTGCGGTGGCTGTTTAATCTTTTTTTAAATTATATATATATATATATATATATCATATTTTTTACTGTCTTTTTTTCGTTGTGGTACATCGACGATAATCTTTGTTTATATTAGCTTCACTTTGGGGTGAAGTGTGAGGTCTGATGACTGCAGAATTGGTCAGTATGGAAAGAACATTTCACGATAAAAGCTTGCATTTTGGTTTCTCAAGTTAAATAAATGTTATATTCTCTTTTAATTTAAATAAATTATGCGAATTCCTTTTCCCTAGTAATGAAAAATTGGGGAAAGTGCAATCATTAAAGTGCATAATAGCAGGGTCCTTCGAAACGAGCATTAAATTAATTTTCTAAAATCGAGCAAAAAACTGCAGTTTTCTATGATTCGCTGGTCCTGTGTATACACGTATACGTGTAAACAATATAAATGTAGTGCATATAAACCAAAGTGACAGTGAACAGTGACAGTTAGTTATAAAGTAAACGTTTGGCGTGAAGTCATTTATTGTACTAGTCGTTGTAATATACGAACCACAAACAGTCACTATAATTAGCGAAATTCACACGAAGCTTTTGTCAAGGAAAAGCATTAAGTCCTTTCTCAAATTCTTCACTACGCTTCAAAACCTCACGAGATGATGCTTTCAAACATCTCGTGAGAGATTGATGCAATTAAGTCCTGCAACTAGGCGTAACAAGGCTATGCGCATCTACATCTTGCTGCAATGCACCTAGAGACGATGTGAATAGACATCTCACCTTAGAAACATCATTTTCATACTGGACAGGATTAGCTAAATCGAGGTATGTCAAATCATTGACTCACAAATTATGTGTCCATTACATCATTTCGCTCAGCCTCATACGGTTTATAGGATTCATTGATTGCGCTGAACTTCGAGATGTCTGAGTGTGACGGTTTCACTAATTTGTACGAAATTTTAATTTTCAATTTTTCATATTTTTTTGCATATTACTGTAGGATAATGTTTATAAAAGACATTGGCACTTTCGGTTTTTCGAATTTTACTCTAAAAAAAAATTGGAGCAAAAAAATTTTTTTTCCAAAAATGTTAATTGTTCCCAAAAAAAAAATAATTTCCCTGTTTTTTTTTCTTTCAATTTCGATACACATTATCCACGAGATGTACATAGAAAGTTCCAAATTACTGTTCCATCACCAAAAAAGTGTCAAATCCAACAAGATGTGCCCCTGTCATCGTGTCGATTCACCTATACAGTCGATTTTCATATAAAATGAAGAAAATGTGACAGTTTGAAAGTTGATATTATTAAATATACACGGAAAAAATTTATCCGTAAAAAAGTCACGAACTAGTAGCTAGGTCTCGGATATGAGAAAAATTCATCGGATATTTATGTATTTTCGTAAATAACCT
>CAKNYM010051571.1:246306-257470 GCA_932195095.1 Andricus curvator | reverse complement strand
CCCCCCCCCCCCTTATGGCTTCTAAGTCGAATTTTTTTCTTCTATTTCATTTGATAAGTGCCCAAAATAAAACAAAACATACAAACGTAATAGTTCAACCGACATTGAATTTAATATTAAAGGCTTAGAACATTTTTACGTTTTTAACCAAATTTTCTATAAAAAAATGCGAATGTTCAACAAAACAGATAGATTTTCAAACAAACAAAAAATTCGTGTGTGTTTTTTTCATCTTATTTACAATATACGTACAATTTAGAGAATCTAAAATACCTTAAATGCTACATTAAGTTATCAGTTATATTTGCCTTAAAAGTGTCGCAGAAAATTAAAAATATTGATGCAAATTACATTTCAACCTATAAAAAATACGTCATTGTCTTTATCTTCAACACTCATCAATTTATAAGCCTATTTGAACCCAGAAATTTTTGCGTCATTTAAAATGTTCCTAGAAATCTTAAGAAATATCTTTTACTGTCTTAAACCCTTTCAATATCCTTGAAAGTTTCTAAATTTTATTTCAAAATCTTTAAGAATTGGTCCTAAAATTTCAACAAATTTCTGAAAAATCTTCCAGATTCTTTCATGAAAATTTTGGAAATCTTTTTAAATATTCCCTTAAATTTATTTTTGCAATATAAAGCATCATTAGTCATTACCCATTTTTCCAGGGATCCTAAGCTGTAAATCATGTTTGTATTTTTTTTTAAACTTCTAAAAATCTCTTGAACTACTCTTTGTTCTAAGATTTTGCAATTTTGCTAACTTGAAAAAGATTGCTTTAAAATCTGTTTTCTTCTTTGTAGTTTCAGGAAATCATTTTACATTTTTTGAAATCTTTTTAAATATTCTCTTAAATTAATTTTTTTTAAATCATTTGAAATTTTTTCCCAGGAATCTTACATTTTTTGATATACTTGAAATATTTCAAAATTATTAAAAAGCTTCTTTCATTTTAAATTTTCGAAATATTCTCAAGATTGAAAATATTTTCGATTTTTTTCAAAACTTTGAAATATCTTTTCAAGTAGTTCAAAGTTTTCCAAAAATGTTGTCAAGTCCTACAAAATAAATAAAATTATCTCAAAATCTATCAGATTTTGTTGGACTGTGGCTTTTTTGGATGGTGTTGAAAATTCGTAATCTTTATTAATAGATAAATACATATAACCCCTGTTAACGTGGATAACTGGTTATTAATAGAATCCTTTTGTAAATTTTAAAAAGAAAGACGTTTTCCTCAAAAAATTATCTCTTGACACTTTTCTTTACCTTGTGGTTTTTTTCTCATTTCCGCTCAAATATGAATAGTCAATGTATTTTCTCGAAATATTTTCAAACAAACTTTCGCTATTTTGAAAATTCGCAAAATTTTCCGTCGGATTTCGAAAGAGATCGACAAGGCTTATCAGAATTTGAAATTAATTCGTCCATTGAAAAAATTTTGTAATTTAAAAATAAAATAAAAAAGACAAAATGAGCCTTTTCAATAGCTTCAATTATTAGAGAATTGAGCTTGCTTTTTATTATTTACAAAAGAAGTTTATTATTAATCATATAATTTTTGTACACAAATTTTAGCTAATTTTAAATGATTCTAGAGCCAAGTAAAAATTAAAGCCTTGGCAGCTATTTAATTAAATAATAAAATCGTCACAAATGTTTAAATCCAATTTTATTATTTAATTGAATAACTTTTAAAAAGTAAAAAATAATGTCCACAAACACATATGGTGAAAAACCATTTTTTTCTAAGTTATTAAATAACAAAGTTTTGTCCGATGCAATTTGTATTACTGTTTATCCCCTCGGCGTGCAGACATCTTGAATTTCCCCCACCCAACCTGAAATACCTATCATTGGCGCGAAAATTTAAAGAGCAAAGAATGACAGAAATACGACAGAGTTTTTAGTTTTACATTATCAGGTTAATTATGTATAATTTAGTATAATTAAGTGCATATATTGTTTGCAATTTCATCTCTTGTAATTTTCTGTGTACCTAAGTGCATCAATTTAACTGAGAGTTTATGATTACTGAAGATTTAGTACAATTAGGTGATTTTAACTAATGTCGAGCGAATGGTTTGACTTTAAGGATGATTGTGTGCATACGATGGGTACGGTCGAATGTCTGCCATCAAACTCGACTGTCGTAAAACCGGCTAAATTCAATAAATGGTTTTCTGCAGTTTTCTTCTCCTCTGGCAAAACGTCCAGGCAAATGCGAGTACTTCTAATAAACTCGGATGCAGCCGCGGGTTATCACTAGTTGTGATTAAATTAATACAGTGATTCTAAGCCCACCTTAGTAAAATAAAATTCTAGCAGGTCGATACCCAGTAGTTACATTAATTTATAACATCCCCATCTCATCAGGCACTTTACTTAGTCTGTGGCAATAAGAAGGCTATCGTGTGAAGTGATTTCAATATCTTTCAATTGCAAAAATGTTGATACCTAAAAACTAAATATAGTATTACAAATAGCATACAAATAAAAAATGTATTAATAAATATTCAAATCAATCCCCTTTTCGGTACCAAAACCCTCGAACACTTGCTTTTTTCTGGTGTATAATACTTCGATAATAACTTGGTTAGAACTAAAAATTATGCGTACTCTGCAAGTATAGTCACTTTCTGATATAGCCATATGAGAAGAAGACACAGCCTTAAAATATAAAAACCGTAGATTCCGGGTTTAAAAGAATTATTTACGATTGTCCGAATAAAAATGCACTAAAGAAGCCGCGAGTGATCGAGAAATATTCAGATTTACGACAAAGTGTCTCTTGGAACTTTCAACCTAACGACACGAGACAAAACACTAAAGACTGCTGAAGACGTCAAAATTAGAATTATTATGCAAAACATTTAGTTTTTAAGAACACTGAATAATTTCTTTAAATTTTCTTCAAAATTTAAAAGAAAAATTAGATGCTCAAGAAATTAGAGGAAGTCACTACAATTTTCTTGGTCAGCTTCGTCTACCCTTGTAAGTACTCCTCCACCTTCTTTTTATAACACTAACTTTTTCTTTTCGGACATTTCTCCTAAATTTTCCTTGAAGAAACTAAACGAGGTAAAATCTAATGCAATAGGGATTGATGGAATTCTTATTAAAATGATCCGCTTATCACTTCCGGTTATTTCTCTTGTCCTCATGCACATTTACAATTCCTCCCTTCAGGGCTTTCCGCCCTATCTACATTCTAAATCAATCACTAAACCAGTAGAACGTATTGTTCATCACCATTCAACGGATTACATAATTTTAAACAACCTTATTGATCCCTTACAGTCCGGCTTTCCCCAGCTAAAAATTCCTGTACAGGAAGCTCGGAGGATTCTGGAGATGTTTCTGGACACGATCCTGCACACAAACCTGCACAGGTAATCTTTACGGTTCCTGTGCAGGAATTTGGCGAAGTACATGATCCTGAAATGAACCTGCACCGACAAAGGAAGCTTTGAATGATCGAGTATAGGTTCCTGTACAGGTTCCTTGAATTAAATTGAGGCGCGGTTTCTTGTACAGAAACACGTATGAGGTCATTTGCAGAAAGCCGTCGCGACAACTCATATCGCTTACAGCTATAAAGTTGCTTTCCTTTCATGGTGGACTCCCATGGCAGATGAAAGCAGTGGATGAAAGCAGAAACTCATGAGAATGAAAGTCTCATTCACTCTCATGAGTTTCTGCTTTCATCCACTGCTTTCATCTGCCATGGGAGTCCACCATCATTCCCTTGAAGATTGAACTTGCTATCGAGAGAGCCAAGCCACTAGCGAACCCTCGCGGATTAGTTCCTATGCAAGTTCACGTATAGGATCCTTACAAAGTTTCTGTACATAAATCCGCGTCTCAAATCACTCTGTGAAGGAACCTGTACAGGAGCATTGAAAAGTTAGCTTGCATACAGTTTCTTTTGCTGGATCATGTACAGTTTCCTTCGCCAAATTCCTGCACAGGAACCGTTAAGATTAGCTGTACAGGTTCGTATCCAGGAACATGTCCAGGATCCTCCGAGGTTTCTGTAAAGGAATTTTCAGCTGGGTCGTGCAGGATACATCACTATTTCGGCGTCACTCAATGTTACTACTGACTTTAAACCTGCTATGGATAGAAGAGAAATTAGGGTCGTTGTATTATTCGATTTATCCAAGGCATTTGATATGATGGACCATCAACGCCTATTACCTAAACTAAAACATTTAAAAATTTCAAACACAGTCATCAAATGGTTTGCTTCTTATTTAAGTAATCGATCACAGAAAGTAACCAATAGCAATGGTGAATCATCGGACTGGGTTGGGGTTAGGAGTGGCGTCCCTCAGGGTTCCATTCTTGCCCCTATCTTATTTAATCTCTATACTTCTGACCTTGGAGGTGGACTTAAATACTGGCATTATCATAAATATGCGGATGACTTTAAATGATACATTTCGCGACCTATTTCCTCTCTGGATCGATTGCTGAGTCAATCATCAATCGTCATCAATATCTTCCTGTACAGGAAGATATTGAATCTGTGGCCCATTGGGCTGTGGAAAATGGATTAGCCCTCAACCCTAGTAAAACAAAGGCAATTGTCATGGGGCCCTCAACATCACCCTCTTCTGAGAAACTAGCCACCCTACCTCCATTACAGGTTAATGGACTTAACATTCCCTTCGTCGAGTCGGTTTCGAATCTGGGCCTGCTACTAAGCCGAACATTGTCTTGGAAGGATTTGATCTGTAAAATATCTAGGAAAACTTTCCGAATCCTTCAGCAACTGAATAGAAACAAAATACCTTTCTCACCTCCACTCGAATTCTTCTCGTAAAAAGCCTCATCCTTCCGATTTTAGATTACGACTGTTTAGCGTATGATGACATTACTGATAGCCTTAATTTGAAACTCGAATGTTCCCTTAATGCATGAATTAGATTTATATACAATATTCCTGAGAGTGAACACATAACACATTACAGAGAAAAAGCTGGATTTTTTAATGTAGCCAAGAGGAAACAATTCTTTATGGATAACTTGATGTATTCAGCAATAAAAAATGCAGCTCCTCAGTATCTTTACAACCTTTTATATTTTGAAGACAAAAAACTTTCTTCCCAGTGCAGACTTCGTAAAAAAACAGTATTAACCATTTCTTTCGACCGGACATGTAAACTTCAACGTTAATTTATTGTGAGAGGTGCTCGTCTTTGAAATAAATTATCGTCTAGTTTAAGAAATGCTCCGTCACGATATCACTTTAAGCGTGACCTTTTTAAACATCTATACCAAATCCGTAATTCCACTTTAGAAATTGATGCAATAGCAATCAATCGATTTCAATTGAATCTTTTTTTGCATGGAAGCATCGTCCTTTTTCCTGTTTTCTTTAAAACCACGTGGATATCTTTTTAATAAACCATAAATTTAAATGACCTACTCTTAAGAGTAACCTGCTCTTACATAGTTTCCCCTAATAACCGCTGTCTCATTTGTCCTTCTAAATTATTTTTATTTCAATAATTTTTCTTCTCGCATACTAAAGTCGCAAGAATACTTCAGATTTATGAGATTATTATGTATAATATCGAGGGGAAAAAACACGTTTTTACACAATGTAAACATTAACACCTCTTAATGAGGCATGATAACATTTTAGCTTTTCATGCAAAAATAGGTAAACTGGTACATTCATGTACATAGTATACCATTTATTATATTGGGAAGAAAAGAAAAATTGAAAAAGTATGAAAATGACGGGGTACAAATTCAATACAAGTAGATCAATTATCTCACAAAACTATTTACCCATACCTTCCATTACCTTACCATTTACGGTCCTAAAATTCAAATATTTTCCCTACACAATTAATTATGTAATAGATGTAAGTGGGCAATATGAGTGTGACCTTCTTTGAATCTCTTGTGGAACATACTATTCACAGGATCTTCATTCAATATTCGCACAATCTCGCTGGCATTGTTGTTGGCACCTATGCGTACTTTAACTCTTACATGGGGATTTGGAAAATTCGCTGAGGGAGCCATGAATGAACACAAATGTCTATTTACAACTAGTCCAATGACGAACTCAAAATTCTTATCTGTTGCTACAATGTAAAGTTCATCTGCTAAATACCAAATGAGATATGGAGGTACAAAACCTTCGTAGCGATCAACATTATAAAGCTCTAAGGGAGAAGGGAAAATTGCGGCTTCCTTATGTGGCTCAGATAAATCTGTAAAAAGAAAGTATACGTAGAAAATCAATTATTGTATCAATTATGACAATAATTTCATAAAGCTAATTTGTCTTGTACAATCAAATCTTAATTGATACATTAGAGAAAGAAAATAAAAATTAGTCCGAGAAGAGATCGGCAAGCGGATGTTTCCATACTTATTTCCCCTTTTGTTTAGTATCAGTTTTCTTGCTTTATCTATCTGACAAAATCAGGAAAAAAATTCTACAAATTTTGTTAGATTCTCGAAAAAAAGTGAAAAAGTATTTTATTTCGATTAGACAATATTGAAGGTTGCCGCTAACGTTCTCTATTTTCGCATAAGAATAACATGGGGAAATCCTCATATTTACAAATATAACACCGAAAACGAGTGCAAATTATCGGTACCTTTACAATGACCCTTGCAGAAATTTCAGAGTGGCCCTGGTCCGGGCCAGATCTGACAAAATCTGGCCCCAATCGGGTATCCCAGTTAGGGCCAGACTCGAAATGAAACGCCTAATCCGATCAGGGCCTGACTGGGGTATCCATAAGGAAGGCCCGATCTGGCCCTGAACAGGCCCCTTCTAATTTTTATTTACAAGAATATTATTAAAATATAATTTATTTAATGAAGAGGCAAACAATTAATTAAGACTATCAAACATTATATAAATATATTGGAAAATATCCTTAAACTTGTCGTTAGATTCATGTATTTTTTTGAAAATTCATCTTTTTTGATATAACATTAATCTCCTTGGTCGAAAATTAATCCTTTTTGGTTAAAAATGTAAGAATTTTTTTGAAAATTGGTATTTTTGCTTAAATTAAATCTTTTATCAAAGTTTTTCTCTGAAAATTTAACTATTCTATTTTCAGTTTATGAGATAAAAATTCGACTATTTGGTAGGAAATTTTAGAATTTGGTTGAAGAGTCGTCTTTTTCGGTAGAAAATCAACCTTTTTTGTTGAAAATTTAACTTATTGGTTGAAAATTCAACGATTTGGTAGAAAATTCATATTTTTTGTTAAAAAGTCGTCTTTCTGTGTAGAAAATTAATTATTCTTGTTTGTTGAAAGTTCGACTTTTTGGATGATAATTCAACCATCTTGTTAAAAATTCATATATTTTGTTGAAAAGTCATATCCTTGCGAGTATAAAATTATTCTTGTTTGTTGAAAGTTCAACTTTTTGGTTGATAATACAACTAGCTAAAAATTTATCTTTTTTATTGAAAATGCTCTTTTCTGATAAAAATTAATTTATTTTAAAGTCACTGTTTTCTATAATATTAGACTTTTCAGCTTAAAAACTTTACTCTTTTGTTGAAAAATCAGCTTTCATTGTAGAAAAGTTTGCTTTTTTGGATGTAAAAGAATTTTTTTGATCAAGAATCAACTGCTTTCTAAAAAAAAATTTTTTCTTCTTGAAAATTCTAATATTTGATTGAACTTTAATCTTTTTCGTTTGAAAATTCGACAACTTGATCGACAAGTTTTTTGGCACGTGTAGCAAAGAATAAAAAAGTGAGGTTATAATGCCAAAAAGTTGTCGACGCTTTCTCGAAGTTCACTGTCGAAAAACTTAGAGAGCTGGATGATTCTAGTTTGATATGAACACCTCATCCCGGTCTAAAAACTATGGGTAAATGATTAACGAGGTGAATTGAGAATTGTGTAAAGCGATTTATCCACATGACTTTACCGGTTTATCTGTTTACTGTTCGTCACTTTTACAAAGTTGTCTTCCTTTCGTCCGCTCGTTGCCAAATAATTGAACGGAAGACTAATCGAATGCATTCGAGTTTAGCGCGGCAAATTCAAATCTAAATAATTATAAACTCTAAACAGATTTAAAAAATACCTACAATAATTAATACTAACTTGATAATTGTATATTTATTAACTAATTTAAAGCGTCCGTAAACATGCATTTCTAGATATTTTGTTCAAATGAATTTAAGTTTTTTTAGTTTTTTCTCGTTTCTTATATTCTTTGCATATGAGAAGTTAAATTTAACGAATTAACTTTAGGTTAGTCACTTACATAAAAATTAGTTAAATATTCACTATTTAAGACAAGGAGTAATTTTAAATTTAATTAATTCTAATTTTTAAACTAACTATGAATTAACAGAGGGTAGCCCGATGTGGCCTCGACCAGGACCACAGCAGTAGCCATGATCAGGGCCGCATTGGGCCAATCCGATCGGAGCCACGTGGGGAATCAGGATCAAATTGGGCAATTTCTCCACGGGACATAAACAAATTGCAGAATATAAAAAATCAATATTATCGATACACTTTGCTTTTGATTGTTTAAAGGATTTTTTATTACTGAAACGTTACATATACGTTTCACGACACTGCCTTCCTTTTGTTTCAATAAAGTTTGAAATTTTACATTATAATGTTATATATTTACCAATAGAATTGATGAGAACGGCTAAAGCGAAGAGAGTAACAACGACCCTCATTTTTCTGGCTAGAAGAAACTACAAAAAATTCTTTATCGTAGTGTAACAAATAACTTTTCTGCAAAAAATTTCATTATATATGTCTACTGCTCGCTATCTCGTTTGTCCTTCTAAATTATTCCACAATTCATAAGATTTTTTAGAGGGGAGAAGCTCACTTCTCTGAGATATTTGTATTTTATTAATGCGTTTTTTTTCATCTTTGATGGCCAAAAATAGTATCGATTTACAATATATGTACAATTCCGACAATCTAAAATAACTCGAACGTTTCGTTACGTTATCAGTTATATTTTCTTCAAGTGTCACCGAGAGTTAAAAATATTTATCTTTAACACTTATAAATTTATAAGACTATTTGCACCAAATAATTCTTGCTGCGCTAGCAGAAAAATTAATTATTGTTTTATTTTTATTTTAAATAATATATAATGTTAACTTTTTGAAATCTTTTTATATCATAATCTTTTACATTTTTATTGTTCAGAAACAAATCAAATACACCAAAGTTCAGGAAAAGATTGAGAATAAAAGTCTTCCCCTTTACCGTAAGAAACATTTTCAAAATAAAAAATCTTTCCCAATTCAGAAAAATAAATTTTCTCCCTCCCAACTGAAAAAAAATCTTGAAAATAAAGAAATTTCCTATTTGATTCCAGAAATAAAATAAAAATTAAACTTTTCCAGCTTGAAAGATAATTATAGTAATTACAGGACATTTTATATTTTTGCAAATGAATTTAATGGATCCATCCCGTTTGATGCTCTGATAAATTGTATACTTACAGCATTTAAAGACAAAGAAAAATGAATCTACTTGACTTAAGATACATTATAAAATCCTCCCTCTATGAGGAAGCAATTAATAGATTCATAATTACAAGTATTGTTTCAGTCTAAAATATTCCATTTTTAACGCATTCAATTCATTCATTAAAAAAAACAATTGTTCAATATTCAGCGATTTTTGACTTCCTATTTTAAGTGAGCAATTATAAATGAAAAATATTCAAAACTAAACAATTTAAAACTGAATTGTTCGAAATAGAAAGCTTTGAAAACTTTGAACGCTACAATAGTGTATTATGCACCTAGGGGGAGAAGAGGGGCTTTTTTCGACGAGTACTGTAAACGTACACAAGCCGGAAAAGTGCCTCTCCCCCTTGGCGCATACGATATTTTATTCACATCTGACGTCACTTTTCAGTCCCTAGGGAATAAAAAGTCGTTTTACTCCCTAGGGACTGAAAAGTGACATCAGAGGTGAATAAATTTATCTGTTTCAATAACATTTTTTTTCAATTTTTAAATCAGAATGTTGAATTTTGATGTATAAATAACAAGTGAATAATTTTAAATTCAGAAAACTTCAAATTAATATAATGTAACTTCTAATTTAAAAAAGGTTCAGATAAAAACAATTGAAATCCTTCAATTTTCAATGTTTCCAACCTAAAACTGCTTGAAATTATATAATTTAGAACATTTACAATTTTATTGATTCATTCTTAAATTTAGAGCAGTAAATATCATACCGTGTATTTATATTCTTTAACTAGAAATCTATTGAACTGTTCCGTTGATAAAATAAAAAAATTTGAAATTTTGCAGTTCAACGGCATTTAATTTAAAATTATAATTTTCAATAATTATTGAAAAGAGGCGTCAATTATTGAGCGTTTAACTTAAAAATTGTTATGTCTCAATTTTAAAAGATCAAAATTTAAAAGAGAAATCTTGAGTGCTTAAATTTGCAGTTCAGTTTTGATTACTTCAAATGAAAAAAAATGTTTTTCAATCGAAAAAAAAAAAACAGAAAATTAAGGAATATTAGGGGAGAGTGGTCCCAAGTCGGCACAGTAAGAGTTTTTGTCGAAAACAGTGGGTAAACAGGGTTGAATGGTGCTTTAATGTCTTTCATCAGGTACCACGATCCTTTATCTACAATTCTATTTCGTTCAGAGCAGCGTGGAGTGATTTTTGCGGTCGCAATGCAGCGCAAAACGGAGAAGTCGATTTTTGCTATTTCTCAAAAGGGTGGTCCTAAGCTGGCACCCCCTGGTTCTGAGTCGGCACATAATTTTTTTCGCTTAAATGCAAGAAAAAGGGCAGATTCCCAGATAGCAAAATGCGCGCACTGTGCGTCGCACGGCGTGCGCGCAGGGGATGACGCAGCTGCGTCCTCATATGCGGGACATGTGCGTCGCACGTCGTGCACCCTCACGTCGTGTGAGGCACGTGCGTCGCACGTGGTGCGTACGTGGTGCGTACCAGTGCGGGTATGTTGCCCGGACACATTTATTATGTTAAGAGGGTATATCAATAATATTTAGATTAAAATTTTTAAATAGAGAGCAATTAATTTATTATAAAAGTATTTTTTATTCTAGAAACAAGTACGCAAATAATAATTTTTCACAACTTCACAAGCTTAAGAATGTGACACTTGCGATATTAGCA
>CAKNYM010051571.1:178088-235486 GCA_932195095.1 Andricus curvator | reverse complement strand
TTTAAACTAAAAGATATTTTAATTGTAAATAAAAAACAAGTAGTTAACCAAGTTGTTGAATTTTCAACCAAAAGATCAACTTAAAAACAAGAGACAAAAGAGAGACAATGAAGAGAGACAAATGAATCAGATTAATTTTCAACCAAATAGTTGAATTCTTATTAAAAAAAAAATTAATTTAAAAAAAAGCGATTTTTCAACAAAATAGTTAAATTTTCAAACAAAAAGATAAATTCTCAAGAAATTGCATAATTTTTTTCACAAAATAGTTAAATTTTCTACTAAATTTGCGAATTTTCAAGCCAAACCGACAAATTCCACCCAAAAAAGTTCAATTTTCAACCTGAAAATGCTCATTTTCGCCAAAAAAATGCAATAGTTCATATTGTTTATAAACGAATGTATTTTTTTAACATTTCAAATAATCACGCGAAATGCAGCCAATGAAGGGCCTTATGCATCGCATGCGCAGTAATGCAACCAGGTGGCACCTAGTGTTAACCTCTCCAACTACATAACCGCGCAAATGGTGATCTCAATCAACACAATCTCCAATTCTCCACATCCTGTGAATAAGTGTTCGATTTTTCCATCCCGCGACTTTCCGCCTCTCGATTGTCGTTTTCCGATGCGAATTGCGAATGAAAACCATCGAAACTGAAGCAGAAACCGAAACCAATGTTTCGGAACAAAAAGTTGTTTCCCTTCCCGAGTTTCCCTGCGCGCATTCACCCAATTTCAACCGTTTAAACCGCCTAGTCTCTCAGAGTGCAAAACTCGGAAAAAATGAAAGAAAATCTCGCGACCCGATCTCCAATGAAGCTCTGATAAACACGATTGAACACGATGAACAAACGGTGGTGCTTGTGCAAGAGTTATTACACTGAATACTCTTCAGTGGCAGTGGGGTAGGGGTGGCAGTGGCAGTGGCACAATACACGAGATACACAACACGCGCATGAGCCGCATGAGCGTGTGGTGGAGTGAGTGGAGTCGAGTGAGTTGAGAAAATGGCGTCCGCGAAGTTTCTGGAGGAAGTTCTTAACTCGGAGATCGACGAAAAAGCAGTCAATCTGCTCGTGGATCGTCTGACGGTAGAATCGACTCACCACAACTCAACTGAATCGGCCCAACAGAATCACCACAACTCGAACTCGACTATTTCGAACGGGGGTACTGTAGTGCAATTGCAGTCTGGGGTTGCCAACGGCGGTGGTCAGACCTCCGTCAACTCCGTCCCGGGTGTTGTGCAGCAAAACCAGCAGAATCAGTCCACAGCCACGTACCAAAGTGTGCCCGCCAAGATCATCTACTCGGCCGCGGGCCAGGTTCTCACCACCTCGGGGGTAGTGAACGCGAATAATAAAATCACTTTTCCGGGACAGACTGTTGGGCAACTCGTGAATGGTACTCTTGGTGTGACAAATGTCACAAATGTGGTGACGAGCACCGGTTCCGTCAAACAGGCGGGCGGCCAGGTTAACGTGAACAAACAGACAGGCACAGCTTTAGTGATAAAGAGCAGTGGTGCTCCAGGAGGGATGGTCTCTGTTCCTGTCTCGGTCGGTGGCAACACGGGTAATATGCAGATCCTCAATATGAATGCTATCAGGCCAGGAACCCCAATCACCGGACAGCAGGTTGGTAAACAAGTCGCGCCGAGAATTGTCATTGGTCAACAAATGGTCGGAGCCAGACCTGGTGCTCCGGTAAGTACTTTTTAGTAAACACTCTCTTACCCTCTCTCCCTTCTTAGAATTCAGAATCAATTTTACTTCTCTCTTTCCAAATAATGAAGCACTTTCGGAAACTAGTTTCATCAAAATGTGATTCTCCGAGAATCGTTTGTGTCATTAATCTCAGAAATTAGATTGTGGAGCTGAAAAAGGAGAGGGGGGACTGTGGACCAAATTGCCACCAATCCCTGCCCGTCACGTTTTTTTATTAGCGGGCTAAATAGCCGATCTTGTTTTGATGATTGAGCCACTGTTTGGGAAAGTTTTTCTGGAGATTGAGGATTCTGACTGTGTTTTATCTATTTCAGATAACATTGCAGGCATTCCATGGTCTACAGATCCAGGGAAATTTGATAGTTAAGACGGAGAATGGACAGTATCAGTGTATAAGGGTGGCAGCTCCAGCTTCGAACAATCCAGGGGGAAATGCTGTGACTCCGAATAGTATCGCAGGGAACACAGTGGTCGGGACACCATCTGCAGGGACGACTTATCGTCTCGCGTCTGTGCCGGTTGTAAGTAGGCTGAACACTCAGTTCACTGGCCCGCCACTCGCCACCCTAAGAAAACCTGTTCAGGTGACGCACTCTCATACCTCCTACGAGACTCGATGTAGTGCTGTTGTAGATTTTTCATTCGTTTTCGTTGATTTTAGTTCACTGGAATGGTGTTACCTATAAGGCTGAGTACTCCATTTGCATTGTCTTGCCCTGCATCGAATTCATAACCTGGGTCTCCTCCTTTAGGATTTTTAAACCTCCTTCAGGGTGTCTAGCCGACCGGGAATTTTACTTCTTCTGGGAAAACCCGCAAATTTTTATCAGGACATTATTTTCTCGCAAATTTTCTGCTAATGCCACTAGTTGTTTACTTTTTCCTTTAAAACCATTTTTAACTTCTCTAATTGGCTAAAAATGGTCTCAATGACTGATTAGGAGCCGTCCTAAATGTTGAATTTGCAAGCCAAACATATTAGCTTTTAACAAAATAGCTGAATTTTCAACAAAATAGTTAATTTTTCAATTAAAAAAATTAATGTTCAACTAAAAATATGAATATTCAACCAAGAAAGATAATTTAATACTAAAAAATACGAACTTTCAACAAAATACACAAATTTGTAACCAAACAGTTGAATTTTCAACAAATTAGTTAAATCTTTAAACTAACAAAAATAGAAAATTTACCAAAAATTGAATAGTTAAATTTTTATTTCAAAAAATTAATTTTCGAAAAAAAAACGAATTTTAACGTAATAGGTAAATTTTCAACCAAAAAGATAAATTCTCAACAAATTGCATCATTTTTTTCAAAAAAGTTTAATTTTCTACTAAATTTTGGAATTTTTAAGCTAAACAGACCAATTCTCTCTACAAAAAAGTTGAATTTTCAACTTGAAAATACTAATTTTCGTCAAAAAATGTAATAGTTGATATTCGAACTAAAAAATATTGTAGTTTTTAATAAAAAAACAGTTGAATGTAACAACAAAAACAAATTTTTAACAATGTAGTTGCATTTTTTACCAAAAAAGTTTATTTTCTACTAGAAAAGACGAATTTTCAACCAAATACACAAATTTTTAACCAAATAGCTGAATTTTCAAAATATAGTTAAATTTTCAACCAAAAAGATGAATTCTCAACAAATTGCATAATTTTTTTCACAAAATAGTTACATTTTCTACTAAATTATTGAATTTTCAAGCCAAACCGACGTATTCTTTACAAAAAATTGAATTTTTAACTTGAAAATACTAATTTTCGCGAAAAAAATAATAGTTCATATTTCAACTAAAAGATATTTTAATTGTAAATAAAAAACAATTAGTAAGCCAGATAGTTCAATTTTTAACCAAAAAGGTACATTCTGAAGAAATTGCATAATTTTTTTCACATATAGTTAGATTTTCTACTAAACTTTTTAATTTTCAAGCCAAACAGACGAATTCTCTACAAAAAAATTAAATTTTCAACTTGAAAATACTAATTTTCGCCAAAAAAAGTAATAGTTAATATTTAAACTAAAAGATATTTTAATTGTAAATAAACAACAAGTAGTTAAATTGTCCGTCAAAAAAATAAATTCTCAAGAAATTGCATAATTTTTTTCCCAAAGTAGTTAAATTTTCTACTGAATTTTTGAATTTTCAAGCCAAACAGACGAATTGTATGGAAAAACTAAAAATTATTGTAATTGTAAAGAAAAAAATAGTTAAATGTAACAAAAAAACGAATTTTCAACAAAATACTTAAATCCTCAAGTAAAACAGATTAATTTTCAACCATATAGTTGCATTTTTCAACAAAAAAGTTGATTTTCTACTAGAAAAGACGAATTTTCAAAAAAATACATAAATTTTTAAACTAAAAAAGATCAAATTTTTACCAAAAATGGAATAGTTAAATTTTAATTTAAAGGAATTAATTTTCAAAAAACAAAAGGAATTTTCTACAAAACAGTTGAATTTTCAATCCATAAATGAAATTCAACAAAATACGAATATTCAACCAAGAAAGATAATTTTATGCTAAGAAAGACGAATTTTCAACAAAATACACAAATTTGTAACCAAACCGTTGAATTTTCAACCAAATATTCAAATTTGCAATTAAAAAAGATCAATTTCAACGAAAAATCTAATAGTTACATTTTCAGTTGATAAAATTAGTTTTCAATAAAAAGTCGAATTTTCAAGTTGAAAATACTGATTTCAACAAAAAATGTAATAGCTAATATTTAAACTAAAAGTTATTGTAATTGTTAATTGTTAATTTTCAACCATACAGTTGCATTTTAAAAACATAATTGATTTTTCTACTCAAAAATGACGGTTTGTTTATTTTCTATAAAAAAAGAAGAGTTTTTAAAAGAAAATACATGAATTTTCAACTAAAGAAGATCAATTTTCAACTTATAATCTTATCGTTAAATTTTCAGTTAAAAAATTAATTTTCGATAAAAAGAAAACGATCTCTCTACAAGACTCTTGCATTTTCAAGATAAAGAGGCCAATTCTCTATCAAACACTTTCATTTTCGACTTGGAAATACTAATTTTCAACAAAAAATGTAATAGTAGATATTTAAAATAGTAGATATTTAAACCAAAAAAGATTGTAATTTTAAACAAATAACAGTCGAATATAACTAAAACAAGACGAATTTTCAACAAAATATACTTGAATCCTCAATTAAAACAAATTAATTTTCTACCGTACAGTTGCATTTTTAATTAAAAAATTGATTTTATAGCAAAAAAGACGAATTGTCAACCAAGTACATATATTTTCTACCAAATAGTTGAATTTTCAATAAATTACATAATTTTTCGACCAAATAGTTAAATTTTTAATTTCAAACAATAATTTTTAACAAGAAAAATGAATTTTCAACTAAGTAGATTAATTATCAACCAAAGAAATAAATTTTCAACTAAACATCTGAATTTTCAATAAAGAAAGGTTATTTTCTACTAAAAAAGGCGAATTTTCAACAAAACAATTTAATTTTCTACCAAATAGTTGAATTTTATATGAAATTGTGGAATTTTTAACCCAAAAAGACGAATTTTCCTATAAAACAGTTGAATTTTCAACCCGAGAATATGTATTTTCAAGAAAAAATTTAATTTACAACCAATGATTTGGATTTTTCAGTATAAAAAGATGACTTTTTAACGAAAAATGCAATATTTGATATTTCAACATAAAAGGATTTTAATTTAAAATAAAACACAGTTGGATTTTACCAACAAAGATGAATTTTCAAAAAAAGGCTTGAATCCTCAACTAAAACAGATTAATTTTTAATTAAACGGTTAAATTTTCTACCACATTTTTTAATTTTCGAGTCAAAAATACGATTTTTCTACAAAACATTTGAATTTTCAACAAAAAAGGTAATTTTCAATTTTAACCAGCTAGTTGCAAATAGTTGAATTTTCAATAAAAATAAAATTTGTTTGTCAAGAAACAAAATTTCAATCAAATTGTTGAATTATCAAGCCAAAAAGACGAATTTTCAACAAAGCAGTTGAATTTTCAACCAAAGAAGTATGACTTTTTAACAAAATTGTTGAATTTTCAACAAAATAATTCAATTTTGAACCAAATAAAGAAATTTTTAAATGAACAAAAATAATTTTTAACAAAAAATTTAATAGTAGACTTTTCAATCGAGAAGAATGAATTTTTAACCAAAAATAGTTAGATTTTCTTATTGGGTTCTATTAATTAAATATTAGTTCGATAAATATGAATTTTGATAACTTATAGACTAAAGAATAATATTTTAAATAAACATTGAAGTTCATTTTTAATACTTGAAAAATTTTATGACACTATTTTTTAAATTTGTGACACTATTTAACTATTTTTGATCTTTGAAGTGAGTCCGAAGCCTGATTTTTAAAATTACTTTATTTTTATTTAGAAATTTGATTTTCAAAGTGGCCGTTGAACCGGGAAATCGGGAAATGACAGTTAATTAATTTTTTGACCGAGAATTTGACAAATTTTTAGAAAAGAAAGTCGATCCAATCACTTGAAATATCACAAAATTTATATCATATATAATGCAATTTAAAGTAAGTTCGATTTTTAACTTTTTTTTAAATGTAAGGTTTCATTGTTTGACTTTCTCAATTATAAAATAATTCAGTTTACAAAACGCAATTCTGAAATCTTTTACTGTAAAAATTTTCAGTTTTATGTTTCCATTTTTAAGCGTAGTTATTTAATTTAAAGATTTTTTAAATGCAGTTTTGAAGACTGAAATCATTACAAATTAAAAGCGTTTCAAATTGAAAATTTTTGATTAAAAACGTTTTAAATTGATCAAACTGTAAACATAAATTAATTAATGGTTTTTGAAATTTAACTCTAGTTCGAGAATTAAAAGTGGTAAAAAATTTATTTTACAAGTGAGATTGTGAATCTGTTCAAAAATTAAATAGTTTACAGATTGTAACATTAAAAATTGAACTGTTTCAATTTGAAAGCCTCATTAGTTAAACAAATGTAAACTTCCGATTGAAAATTTATAAACTATTTTCAATTTTTAAATAATTTTGAATTAATATATTCATATTTGAACCCTTTTGTTCAATTCAATTTGCAATTTTTTAATATTTACCAATTTTTGACTGTTTTTTAAAGTGAACAATTATAAATCAAAAATCAAAATTTTGAAACTGAATTGTTTTAAATAAAAAGCCTAAAATGTTAAAAATTTCAGGGTGGTTTTAAACTTTAAGCGTTACATTTTTATTGTTCCGTTTAACAAATTTTCATTTTGTAAGTGAAAGTCTTGAATTTCGATGTGTAAATAACAATGAAACAATTATTAATTTGGAACGACTTCAAATTAAATAATTTAACTTCAGATTTAAAAAGCGTTCAGTTGAAACAAATTTTTAATCGTTTAATTTTTAATGTTTATAACTTAAATTGCTTAAGCTAGTTGTGCCGAAACTTACGAAAAATAATTATTTTAACAGTAGTTTTTGTAATTGAATTTTTTCTTACTGTTGCTTCTTACCAATTTGAAAAAAAAGGTTGAACTTTAATAAATCATGGCTTATTTTTTCGGGGAAAACATTTCCTACGGCTCTGCATTTCCCAATTTTGAAAATAAGTAAATAATCTTCCAATATAGTTATTTGTTTATAAATTTTTTCTTTCAAAAAGTTGTTTGAACGATTTCATCCATCGGAAAATTTACTTTCATTTTTCAAAAATTGGTAACAAGCGATAGTAGGAAAAAATCGAGCTGCAAAAAACATCGTTAAAATAAATGTTTTTCTGTAAGTTTTAAAATTTTGTCATTAAAAATAATGTACAATTTATAAAATATAAAATTTTGCAGTTTAACGTAATTTAATTAAAAATTCTTCAATCAAAAAGTGTTAAAAGCTTGCATTTTATATGTTTAAATTATTCACCATTTGAATGAATAGTTTCTGAATTACAGATTATATAAGCTTCAATTTTTAAAGTTGAAAATCCGATTGAGCTCAACTTTAAATATGTTGCATCATGCAAGCAAAAAATTTCACAATGCATAATAGTGGTGATGAGTTGTTGTGATTTTATAGAAAATTTTCCTTTAAAATGATCTAAAGGGCATTAAAAAATGTTTATTATATATTATTTAAATGTTAAGAAAACATTGAATTTGCATTATTGCAATATTTTCTTTAAAAATTGACAAAATAACTTTATCCTGGCTCATTTCATAGATAATTTCGATAGCTTTCAACCTATTTAAGATAAAAAAATGTTAAATCTCATATAATTAACATTAATTAATATTTTATCACGTCAGTATGTGATTGAGGATACGTTTGAAACGTGTGAATAAATCACTGTTTTCTTCTCGACATAAGTTTTGTGTATATTGTTAAAATTTAAAAAAAAACCGGGAATTTAAAATTACCTGATCACTAGACACCCTGTCCTTTTCGAAAACGTATTTTTCAATACCAATCTAAACACAGGTCAAAATTTAATTTCATATTTTACATTTCAGGGTTGCTACTAGACCTGGAAAATCTGGAAGTCATGGAATTTTAAAAAAATGGCAGGATTTTTTTTTTATTCGCACCTATTTCAAAGTCTTAAGAATTATTTTAGTACTTCACGGCGAATTTTAAATTTGCGAATTGATTATAATTCCAGATAAAATTTAAAAAATATATTAGTGAAAATTGCTTATAATTGAATAATTATTCAAAAGCCATTTACATTCCCTGGGGAAATGATTTCTATGAATTTGTACGAAAACTGTGATGAATTTTTATGAAAATTTGTAATAAAATCTTATTTTTTCTAACTATTTCGTAGAATAGGAAATTTCAAAATTTATAAAATCTGAATAATCTGGAACTATTTTATATAAAATTGTAGAAAATTATCGATTTGGGCTTCAAAATTTTCATAATTTTTGTATCGCGCAATTTTTAAATTTAAATATAATTTTTTTTGTTCAAATGGTATCTATTATCTAAAGTAATATAAAAGCAAGGGCAATATTTTTGATAATTGATGAAAATTGATATCTTAATTTCAGAATTAAATATATATAATATTTTTGAATAGTATGTAGACAATCAAACCGTTGCAATTTTTTTTAAATATACGAATTGCCGACGAAAAATACTAACATAACCTATTATTGTTCAAATATTGTAAATATTCTTTGAAATCTAATGATTTTTTATAACCAGTAGCAATTTTAGACAAAAAACACTTAACATAACGAAAAATTGTTCTTTTAAATCTAATATTTTTTGTTTAAAATTAAAATCACCAATTTCCGGTGAAAAATGTTAACATAACCTAAAATGGTTCAACGATTGTAAATCTTTGAAATCTATACCGTAAAACACTGAAGTAACAAAAAATTGTTCTTTTAAATCTTCTTTAAAAATCTTCTTTTAAATCTAATGTTTTTTATTTAAAATCACCAGTTTCTGGTAAAAAATGTTAACATAACCTAAAATGGTTCCAAAATTGTAAAACTTCTTTAAAATTTATACTGATAAAACAATAACATAACTAAAAATTGTTCTTTTAACTCTTTTAAATATATACCGATAAAATAAAAAAATTTCTTCTAAATATTTTTTTTAAAACTAATGTTTTTTTGTTTAAAATTACCAATTTCTGGTAAAAATGTTAAGGTAACCTAAAATGGTTCAAAAATTATAAATCTTCTTTGAAATCTATACCGATAAAATAACTAACACAACAAAAAATTGTTGTTTTAAATCTTCTTTGAAAATCTTTTACTTCTAATGTTTTTCGTTTAAAATCACCGATTTCCGGTGAAAAATGTTAACATAACCTAAAATGGTTAAAAATTGTAAATCTTTTTTTAAATCTATTCTTGAAAAACCTTGTTATCTTTGAAATCCAATGATTTTTTATTAAATGTACAGATTTCCTTTATTAAATACCAACAAAATAAAAAATTGTGCAATTAATGACTGAATGATAATCTGCAAAATCTTATGATTTTTTTTTCATTAAAAATACCAATTTTCGATGAAAAAAAAATACTAATGTACCATAACAAAAATAGTTTCAAATTGTGAATCTTCTTTGAAATTTAATTATTTTTCTTTATAATAACTGATTTCAGCTAAAAAAATGTTAACATAACCTTAAATTGTTCAAAAATTGTAAATCTTGTTCAAACTATAATTATTTTTATTTTAAAAACAAAGTTTTGGTGTAACACGCTAACGTAACTTAAAATTGTTAAAAGTTATTAATCTTGTTTGAAATCTAATTTTTTGTATTAAAAATGCCAATTTACAAAGAAAAACACTATCATAATAAAATTTTTTAACAAATTCCAAATCTTGTTCCTAAAATTTTTTTAAAAAGTGTAAAAGATTAAAAAGAATTGAAATTTATGAAGATAATTTAAGACTTTTGTAAGGTTTCAAGAAAATGAAAAAAAATCATTAGGTTTCTACGAAAAATTAAAATGTTTTTTTATTTTGAAAAATTAATCTAAAGAGAATATTTAAAAAGCTTCCTAAAATTGTCAAAAAAGAATCTGAAAGATTTCAAGGCTATTTTTTTAATTTTGCAGAATTTGAAAGAAATTCAGAAAAAATTTGAATAATTTTAAAAGATAAGAAAGTTTAGAAATTCTGAAAAGATTAAAAAAACCGAACTTTCTTAAGATTCTTGGGGAAATTTCAAATGATTTTTTATTTTGAAAAATAAACTTTAAAAAAAAATTGAAAAAGATTTCAAACGATATCCTGAAATTTTGAAAAATAGTGTAGAATATTTTAAGGCAAAATGTTTCAATTTGATAAGATTTAAAGAGATTCAAAAAGGAGTTTAAACTTTAAAAGATTGTACAAAATGTAGATTTTTAATGATTTAAAACAAAAACTTTAGAAGCTTTAAAAGAATTTTGAAAGGTTTCAAGAGAATAAACCATTTTTTTTAATTTCTGGGAAAATTTGAAAGATTTTGAGGCAATTTGTTAAATTTTTAATAATTTTTCAAAATTTTAAGAAAAATTCGAGTCAGTTAAAAAAATTTTAAGGAATTTAAGACGGTTTGAAAAAAACTGAATAATTTTAAAAGATTAGAAGGTTTAGAAATTCTGAAAAGATTAAAAAAAAAGAAATTTCTTAAGATTCTTGGGGAAATTTCAAATGATTTTTTATTTCGAAAAATAAACTTTAAAAAAAAAAATATTAAAAAACATTTCAAACGATATCCTAAAATTTCGAAAAATAGTGTAGAATATTTTTAAGCACAATGTTTCAATTTGGTAAGATTAAGCCATAAAAAAAATCCAGTAAATTTAAGAAATCTTTATAAGATTTGAAGAGATTCAAAACGAATTTTAAACTTTAAAAGATTTTACAAAATGTAGATTTTTAAAGATTTGAAACAAAAACTTTAGAAGCTTTAAAATAATTTTGAAAGGTTTCAAGAGAATAAACCAATTTTCTTAAAATTTCTGAGAAAATTTGGAATATTTTGAGGCAATTTTTTTACATTTTTAATGGTTTTTCAAAATTTGAAGAAAAATTCGGGTCAGTTAAAAATATTTTAAGGAATTTAAGAGGTTTTGAATAGATTAAAAATGTTTTAAAACTTAGAAACATTTCCGAAAATTTATCAAATAGTTTTTAATTTCTTCCCAACTTCTAAAAGTCCTAAATATCTTTTGAAAATACTCGAATTTTTCCTAATATTGTGTAAGATCCTGTAAAATAAAAAAAATGTCTTTAAAATCTTCTAGGTTCTTTTTTGATACATCTGAAATATTCAAAAATCTTTTTTAATTTTCTCAAGAATCTTATAACAATTATATTTATTCAAATTTAAATTTGGTATCTTCTTTGAAATATAATTTTTTGTATTAAAAATACCAATATACGACGCAAAACACTAACATAATCCAGAATTGTTAAAAGATTCGAAATCTTATTTAAATTATCTTTTTTTTTTAATACCAATTTTTGTGTAAAACTCTAACATAACTTAAAATTGTTGAAAATGGGATTCCACCTAAATAAAGCTTTGTAGAAATTCGTAATTTTCTACAAAAAAAGTGCAAAAGTACGATTGTGTTTTGTTGTTTCAGATTTTCGTAATTTGTTTAGAAACTTTTATTTTTCATACGCAATCATAAAACTTCACAGGTTTTCATTAAAAATCTTTATTTTTCAGACTAATTTGTAATTTTCTATGCCGAACTATTACAAAATCTGTAATATTCCATAATTACCCATAAAAAGGACGTTTTTATAGAATTTTGTAGTTTGTCATAAAAAAAATTTCCGCCAGGGTTTGTATTGTTTAATAATTTTACAAGAAATTGTTGTTAAATTAGTTTTCAACCAGTAAAATGTGTTAAACCGAATTTCTGTAGCAACCCTGGATTCAATTCGAGGGTGTCGAGCGGCCCTGCAAATCCGTAACAATCGGGGATTTTTTTTCTTCTGTTCCAAAAAAAAAAAGTTTTATTCCTTTTTCCGAGAATTCATGCTTTTTAAATATTTTCCATTGATATATTATCACAACGTTGTCATCTTAAAATACGTCTAGCTGCAGATTATAAACCAATTTTTAGTTTTGAACGTTTCGAATTTGGAAAATAGGATTCCAAAGTTTTGAATTTTAATTCTGTTCCTTCATAGAAGTTTTAACAAAAGAATTTCTTTAAATTGTTTTTTATCATAAATTTTCATCGAAAAGTATTTTAACTTTTGCGCTTTTTGAAATTTTAAATAATTGATTGTATAAATTTGTAAATTCAACCGAGAATCTCAAATCGTCCGCGGTGTCGACACCCTGAATTCTAATGTGTCATTAAAGTTCATTTTCAAACTGGCATTTAAAGTTAAGTTCTATTTGTATTTTCCATTTTAGAAAATAGTTCATTGCAAAAAATCAGTGGTAGTATTCTGTGAACTTGAGATAAAAAAAATCGTAATTATTGCCCCAATTAAGACACGAGTCTGTACAAGGTGTAAGTGCGTCAGTTTTATTAACACGAATCTAGTGAGAGAAAAATATAAATCAATTAAAATCTGTGTTTAGTTAGTATTTTCTTTGAATGCCATAATTGAATGAGTTTAAACAAATCCTGCAAGACTTTTATTTATCTATTTTTTACTAAATATATTCCCCGTAGATTGTTTCAATCGTCCAGAAAATATTCAATTTGCATGTTCTACAGTGATTGCTTAAATTTAATTTGTTTTGTCGATCTTTATTTTAGTATTATTTATGTCTGAAATTGAGAAAGTATTATTTTGAATGACCAGAATTAATGAGGTTTGCAATACACGAATGTTACAATTTTTCATTTCATCGATTGAATATAATTTTTTGTTTGTTTGTTTGTACTGAGAATTTCTATTCTGTAACATTCTAGCATGAGTATTGCTTAAGGTGAAGTGTACCTTTTCTGTCGTTGAATTTGTTTACAATTGTCCAGTCTGGATTTCGCAGTGATTGCGATACTCCAGATAAATAGGGTTTGAGCATTTAAACAATATTTTTCTGTTATTTTTTTCGTATAGACTGCACAATCTAGTGTGGCTACAGCAACTGCCACTGCAACTGCTACTCAATCCACTCCATCCAGTGTTGCTTCATCTACACCGAATGCTAATGCTACTTCAGCGCAAACGGGACAAACTCCTGCGCAGGTAAGACACAAGTCTTCCTTTTTCCCCTCCAATTCTTTCAGCAACTCCTTAACCAATCCTTTCCCCCCTAAAATCTTTACCACATTCTCTTTATAGCTTCCTTTACATTCAATTCTTCCCCTAAAACCTTCCCATACACCTTCCCATTCACAGAATTTGCTATTTCTGTTCTCCTTCTTTTCCCAAAACGTCCTTCCCTTACCTCGTTTCGACACAAGCCTTCCTCTTTCCCCTCCAATTCTTTCAGCCACTCCTTAACCAATCCTTTTTCCCCTAAAATCTTTACCACATTCTCGTTACAGCTTCCTATACACTCAATTCTTCCTCTACAACCTTCCCATACATCTTCCCATTCACAGATTTTGCTCTTTCTGTTCTCCTTCTTTTCCCAAAACATCCCTTCCCTTACCTCGCTTCCCATTCTAAATCTTGCTATTCTTGTCCAACATCTCCCCATCCCTTTTCTAAATACTGCGGGTACTCTTTCTTTATCATCTTATACCATTTATTGTCTTTCCCTATCTTTTTTCTCCAGTTCCTCATAATTTATTACAGTCCCTTCCCCCTCCAATTCTTTCAGCCACTCCTGAACCAATCCTTTTTCCCCTCAAATCTTTACCACATTCTATTTACAGCTTCCTTTACATTCAATTCTTCACCTAAAACCTTCCCATATATCTTCCCATTCACAGATTTTGCTCTTTCTGTTCTCTTTTTCCCAAAACATCCCTTCCCATACCTCGCTTCCCATTCTAAATCTTGCTATTCTTGTCCAACATCTCCCCATCCCTTTTCTAAATACTGCGGGTACACTTTTCTTTATCATCTTGCACCATTTATTGTCTTTCCCTATCTCTTTTATCCAGTTCCTCATAGTTTATTACAGTCCCTTCCCCCTCCAATTCTTTCAGCCACTCCTTAACCAATCCCTTTTCCCCTAAAATCTTTACCACATTCTCTTTACAGCTTCCTTTACATTCGATTCTTCACCTAAAACCTTCCCATACATCTTCCCATTCACAGATTTTGCTCTTTCTGTTCTTCTTTTCCCAAAACAGCCCTTCCCTTACCTCGCTTCCCATTCTAAATCTTGCTATTCTTGTCCAACATCTCGCCATCCCTTTTCTAAATACTCTGGGTACTCTTCTTTATCATCTTATACCATTTATTGTCTTTCCCTATATCTTTTCTCCAGTTCCTCATAGTTTACTACAGTCCCTTCCCCCTCACATTCTTTCAGTCACTCCTTAACCAATCTTTTCCCCCCTAAAATCTTTACCACATTCTTTTTACAGCTTCCTTTACATTCATTTCATCCCCTACAACCTTCCCGTACATCCTCCCATTCACAGATTTTGCTCTTTCTCTTCTCCTTCTTTTCCCAAAACATCCCTTCCCTTACTTCGTTTCCCATTCTAAATCTTGCTATTCTTGTCCAACATCTCCACATCCCTTTTCTAAATACTCTGGGTACTCTTTTCTTTATCATCTTGCACCATTTATTGTCTTTCCCTATCTCTTTTCTCCAGTTCCTCTTAGTTTACTACAGTCCCTTCCTCCGCAAATTCTTTCAGTGACTCGTTGACCAATCCTTTTTCTCCTCAAATCTTTACCACATTCTCTTTACATTCAATTCTTCCCCTGAAACCTTCCCATACATCTTCCCACTCACAGATTTTGCTCTTTCTGTTCTCCATCTTTTCCCAAAACATCCTTTCCCTTAGGGACCGTACTTAAATTACGTAACATCTCAAGGGGGGGGGGGGGGTCGAGACATTTTGTTACGGTAGGAGGTCCTTTACTCATATACGTACTTTTTGCAAATTCGCAAAAACTTTCTCCTGAAGATTATCTTTTTAGTTATACATTCTATTATTTGGTTGAAAATGTAACAATTTTCTTAAAAAGACATAATTATTTTTTTTGCAAATTCAACTGTTTTGTTAAAAATTGGTCTTTTTGGGTTAAAAATTCAACTCTTTTTGTATAATATTAACCTTTTGTTTAAAATTCATATTTTGTTGCTGATAAGTCAAATGGAAGATTTTTTGGATGAAAGATATTTTTTCTGAAAATTTGTCTTTTTATTTTAAAGGTTCATATTTTTTTAGTAGAAATATTGCATCTTTCTTGGACAAAAATGCAACTGTTTTGTTGAAAATTCAACTATTTCCTAGAAAATTTACTTTTTGTTTAAAATTTGTATTTTTCTGTAGAAAAGTTTATTGAAATCCTTTTGGATGAAAATTCAACTCTTTTTTTGAAAATTTGCCTTTTTGATTTAAAAATGCACCTGTTTTAGTAGAATCTTCATTGTTCTTGAATAAAAATGCAACTGTTTGGTTGAAAATTTAACAATTTTTTTGAAAAGTCATACTTTTTGGTTGAAAATTCTGCGGTTTTGTTGAAAATTTAACTATTTCGTAGAAAATTTACTTTTTGGTTAAATTTAATATTTTGGTGTTGAAAATAGAAATAAAATCTTTTCTGGATGAAAATTCAACTATTTTTTTGAAATTTTTTTTGTTTTGTTTTAAATTAAAAATTCATCTGTTTTAAGAGAAATTTAATCTTCCTTGGATAAAAATGCAATTGTTCGGTTGAAAATAAAACTATTTTGTTAAAAAGTAATACTTTTGGTTGAAAATTCTTCTGTTTTGTTGAAAATTGAACTATTTCTTAGAAAATTTAATTTTGGTTTAAAATTCATATTTTGGTGTTAACAGATAAACTGAAAGCTTTTCTGGATGAAAGTTTAACTTAAATAAAAAAGTGTCCTTTGTTTATTAAAAATTCATCTGTTTTAGTACAAATTTCATCTTTCTTCGATAAAAATTGAACTATTTGGTAGAGAATTCAACTATTTCGTTAAAAATTCATCCCTTTTGGTTGAAAAAATTCGTCTTTTTGGATGAAAAATTCAATTTTGTTCGTAGGAACTTATTTTTTGTTAAAAAATTCATATTTTGATCTTGAAAAGTCAACTGGAATCTTTTCTGGATGAAAATTCAACTATTTTTTAAAAATTTGTTTTTTCTTTTTGAAATAAAAATGCATCTATTTTAGAGAAATTTCATCTTTTTTGGATAAAAATTCAACTATTTGGTAGAGAATTCAAGAATTTTGTTAAAACGTCATGCTTTTTGGGTAAAAATTCGTCTTTTTGGATTGAAAGTTCAATTTTTTTCGTAGAAACTTATTTCTTGGTTAAAAATTCATATAATTCATATTTCAACAAGGGTGCAGTACAACAGGTTTCTTAGATTTCAAAACGAATAAAAAAGATTTCACGAACAAAAATTAAAGAAAGATTTCAAAAATATTTCGAAGATTTCGTAAAGATTTCAAAAAAGTTCACAAAGTTTGCATAGGTTTCAAAGCTATTAAGGACATAACAGATTTCAACAAGGGTACAGTACACCAGATTTCAAAGAGTTCAAAACATTTCAAATATTCTAAACGATATCAACATTTTGTAGAAGATTTTAAAAGATTTAACAAAGATTTTAAATATTCCAGTGATTTTGAACGAAAACAAAAAATTTCAGAAAATTTTCACAAATATTTCAAAGAATTCATAAGGATTTCAAAAGATTTCAAGAATTTAAAAGATTTCAACAAGGGTGCCGTACACCAGATTTCAAAGATTTTAAACAATTTCAAATTTTTTTAGAATATTTCACAATGATTTCAAATATTTTTCAGAAGCTTTCAAATATTCCAGTGATTTAAAAAAATATAAAAAATTTCACAAATATTTCAAAGAATTCATAGGGATTTCAAAATATTTCAAGAATTTTAAAGAATTCAACAAGGGTGCAGTACAACAGGTTTCTTAGATTTCAAAACGAATAAAAAAGATTTCTCGAACAAAAATTAAAGAAAGATTTCAAAAATATTTCGAAGATTTCGTAAAGATTTCAAAAAATTTCACAAAGTTTGCATAGATTTCAAAGCCTTTAAGGACATAAAAGATTTCAACAAGGGTACAGTACACCAGATTTCAAAGATTTCAAAAAATTTCAAATATTCTAAACGATATCAACATTTTGTAGAAGATTTCAACAGATTTAACAAAGATTTTAAATATTCCAGTGATTTTAAAGGATTACAAAAAATTTCAGAAAGATTTCATAAATATTACAAATATTCCAGTGATTTCAAACGAATACAAAAGACTTCAGAAAGATTTCACAAATATTTTAAACAATTCGTAAGGATTTCAAAATATTTCAAGAATTTAAAAGATTTCAACAAGGGTGCAGTACAACAGGTTTCAAAGATTTCAAAACATTTCAAAAATTGTAAACGATTTCCAATTTTTTTAGAAGATTTCAAAAGTTTTCACAAAGATTTCAAATATTCCAGTGATTTTGAACGAAAACAAAAAATTTCAGAAAAATGTCACAAATATTTCAAAGAATTCATAAGGATTTCAAAAGATTTCAAGACTTTAGAAGATTTCAACAAGGGTGCAGTACACCAGATTTCAAAACATTTCAAAGATTTTAAACGATTTCACAATTTTTGAGAATATTTCAAAATATTTCACAATGATATCAAATATTTGAAAGATTTTAAACGATTTCAAATTTTTTTAGAAGATTTCGAATTATCCAGTGATTAAAAAAAAATACAAAAGAATTCAGAAAAGATTTCACAAATATTTCAAAGAATTCATAAGGATTTCAGAATATTTCAAGAATTTTAAAGATTTCAAGAAGGGTGCAGTACACCAGATTTCAAAACATTTAAAAGATTTTAAATAATTTCAATTTTTTTTAGAAGATTTCAAATGTTCCAGTGATTTTGAACGAAAACAAAAGATTTCACAAATATTACAAAGAATTCGTAAGGATTTCAAAATTTTTCAAGAATTTTAAAGATTTCAACAAGGGTGCAGTACAACAGGTTTCAAAGATTTCAAAACATTTCAATTTTAATCGATTTCAAAATTTTTTAGAAGATTTCAAAAGTTTTTACAAAGATTTCAAATATTCCAGTGATTTTGAACGAAAACAACAAATGTCAGAAAGATTTCACAAATAATTCCAAGAATTCATAAGGATTTTAAAAGATTTCAAGAATTTAAAAGATGTCAACAAGGGTGCAGTACACCAGATTTAAAAGATTTCAAGCGATTTCAAAAAGTTTCAACAAATCTGAGAAGATATCGAAAGATTTCAATGATTTTGAACGAATATAAAGGATTTCATAAACAAACATTGAAAAAAAGATTTCACAAAGATTTTACAAAAGTTTTAAAAGATTCCAAAAGAGTTATCAAAGGTTTCACAGAAATTTCAAGATTTCATAAAGGTTTTAAATACTTAAAATATTTGAATGAATTCACAAAGATTTCAAAGACTTCACAAAGATTAAAAAATATCCCCAAAGATTTCATAAAGACAACTTATGTTCACAAAAAATTAAGGATTTGTTTATTTATGGTTCTGCTTTCTTTAGAAATTGTTGGCCAATAAAAACTGAAATGGCTTATTTTTTTACATGTATAACAAACGGTTATTTTATTATTTGATGTAAAAAAAGAAAACCTGGAAAAGACCTTGAATTTTGTTCCAAAGAATCGCTGGACATCCTGACTAGCAACTTAGATATTGACATTACCTGGGAAATATTTTCGAAACCGGTTGTATTTGAAATATGTGTTTGTTAACTTGATTTCTCTTGTTTGTTTTAGCGCCAGACCACAGATAATACCAAAGAAAAGTGCCGTAAATTTTTAGCAAACTTATTAGAGTTGTCTAGTCGAGAACCTAGGCAAGTGGAACGAAATGTTCGGACGTTGATCCAAGAGTTAATCGATACTAAAGTGGAACCTGAGGAGTTTTGTGATCGACTCGAAAGATTGTTAAACGCATCTCCGCAACCATGTTTGATCGGGTTCCTCAAGAAAAGTCTACCACTCTTGCGGCAGTCCCTCGTCACCCAGGAACTCGTCATCGAGGGAATACGACCTCCTCCTGCAAATGTTGTTTTCTGTATAGCCTCTGCAACTCCAGTAGCCACACAAGTAGGTTTTTCTTCATCTTTTTTCCATTTTCAGGCTCTCTACTAAGGAATTGGCCATAAACTCATCTTTTTTTAGTAAAAAATTCAACAGATTGGTTGAAAGTTGAGTTACTTTCTTAAAAATTTATCTTTTTGGTTGAAGATTCATCTCTTTGGTTTAAAATGTTACTATTTCATTCAAAACTTGTTTCTTTTTGGTGGAAAATTAACTTTTTTTAAACTAAACATTTAATTATTACATTTCTAGTTGAAAATTAATATTTTTTAGTTGAAAATTAAAAAAGAATTATTGTGAACAAAAGAGTTCAACTTTTAACCTAGTAATTAAATTTTCATTCCAAAAAAGATAAATTCTGGACGAAAAATGTACTAGTTGATATTTCGACCCTAAAAATTTAACTATTTCGGTACAAAATTGAACTATTTTGTTGAAAATTCGTTGTTTTTTTCTTTAAGAATTATATTTTTAACAGCAAAATTTAACTATACTATTTTTGGTTGACAATTTATCTTTTTTTGGATGAAAATTCAACAATTTGTTCAAAAATTTATGTGTTTGGTTGAAAACTAATTTCTTCAACTAAAAATGTAATTGGTCCATTTTTGATTGAAAATGGATCTTTTCTAGTTCAAAATTCACAAATGTGGATGAAAATTTGTCTTTTAATTGAACATTTAACTATTTCGTTGAAAATCCAGGTATTTTGTTAAAAAATAGATTTTTTTGTGTAGGAAATTATCTTTTCCTTTCAATGTTAATCTTCTTGTTTGAAAATTCAAGTATTTCAGTTAAATATTTATCATTTTAGTTGAAAATTCATCTTTTAGGTTGGAAATAAAATTACTTGGTTGAAAGTTAAACTCTTTTGTTAAAAATGATTTTTTTTTTGTTTAAGATTCATAATTTATTAATTAAAAATTCATTTCTTTGGTTGAAAAATGAGCTATTTGATTGAAAACTTGTTTTTCTTTGGTTGAAATTGAATTTTTTTGCTGAAAATTTAACTATTTTGTTGAAAATTTGTTTCTTTTTTGGTTGAAAATTATTTTGTTTTTTTAATTGAAAATTTAACTATAATTCCAGTTGAATATTCCATAATTTTATTTAAAAATTCATCTCTTAGGTCGAACGTTCATTTTTTGACTAAAAAATTTATTATTCAATTTTTAGTTGAAAAATGATCTCCTTTTTCTGAAAATTAGTTTTTTTGTTGTTGAACCTTGATTCTTCTAACATAAAACTTAATTATTTAAGTTTTGGCTGACAATTTATTTTTTCTAGTAAAAATTAGATTTTGTTGTTGAAAATTCCACTATTTCAGTTGAAGATTCATTGTTTTAATTGAAAACTCAATTTTTTTGTTAAAAATTCAACTATGCCTGTTAAAGATTAATCATTTTTAATTCAAAATTCATCTTTTTTGTTTAAAATTCAACTATTCCAGTTGAAGATTCATAATTTTATTTAAAAATTCATCACTTTGGTTCAAAATTCAACTATTTTGTTGAAAATTTGTTTCTTTTTTTGGTTGAAAATATTTATTTTTTTAATTAAAAATGTAACTTTAATTCCAGTTGAATATTCCATAATTCCAATTAAAAATTCATCTCTTTGGTCGAACGTTCATTTTTTGACTAAAAATGTAATTATTCAATTTTTGGTTGAAAAATGATATTTTTTTGCTGAAAATTCGTTTTTTTGTTCTTGAAAAATGATATTATTTTTTAGTTCAAAGTTCAACTATTCGGTTGAAAATGTATGTTTTTTAGTTGAAAATTAAACAAAAATTAATTTTTAACAAAATAGTTTAACTGTTAACCAAGTAATTAAGTTTTCATTCCAAAAAAGATGAATTCTGGACCAAAAATGTAGTAGTTGATATTTCGACCTAAAACGATTTTAATTTTTAATGAAAAACAGTTGTATTCAGCTACAAAGGACGATTTTTCAACATGAGTGCAACTTTCAAACTGTTAAATTTTCAAGCAAAAAGATAAAGTTTCAACCAAGAAGATTAATTGAACCGCTGGCGATCAAAAGGGGATACGCCCGAAACGCCGTCGTTTTAGTTGGCCCCTTGGTCATATTTTTTTTCAGGTCAAATTTTAATTTTTTAATAACATATTCCAATAGGAAATTTTATTGCGCGTATTTTTAGTCCCATAAATAAATGTGAGAACTTTATTAGTTTTCGAAATAATCAAGAAAATGTTACTTTTTTCTGCAATCGCAAAATACGAATTTTTTGTGTTCAACTCGCCACAAGTTCTACAATAATAGGAATTTTGTAATAAAAATTTCAGAAAATATGCGCCATCATATAACGAAACTAACGTTATTTATAGAATTTCAATTAATTGTCACTAAAAATTTATAACGATTTTTATTATTCTCATTGCGTAAATTAGATATTGAAAGTTTCAAACGCTTCGGGAGTCGAACGAATTTTCAGAAAATTAAAATTAACGGTCACCTAAACATTTGTTAGGATTTAAGGAAGTTTTTTGGAAAATATCAGGCAATTATGTTTTATAGTTTTAAAGTCACAATTGATTTAAGATCTCTGCGCTGTCCCGTACGCGTGCTAGCTCGTCCTGCAATATCAACATCTGTATAACAGCGGACGATTGGAAGGTCAAGCCGGACACCAAAACAAAAAACCATATGTTTATTTTGATTTTTTCCTAAGGAACATAATGCACAGAAGCATTATTGTAGAATAGTGTTAGCATATAATATTCTCTTTAGGATAGTTTAAGTTTACTTAAAATAAAAAGAACCTAAATATGGGTCGAGGCAGAAAAAGAAATAGGTGTGAAGAAAAATTGGTTGAAGAATAAGAAAAAATGTTCCCGAAATAAGTTACTACTTAAAAGTATTAGAGAAAATTAAAAATTAACTTTTCTGATAATTTTAATATCCTATTATTATTTTTTATTTGATTTGTTAATAGTTTTTTCTAAAAAATCTTGTATTTTAAAATTAGTTCAAATAGTCTAATATAATCTTTTACATTGAATTCTACTATTGAAAATGTAAAAAGTTTTAAATATCAAATTATTACGAAATTAATGGAGGGCATTCAATGAATAGACGTTTCTTTTAATCAAAAAGTTTACAAAACTTATGTTATATTGTAGGGAAAGGAATATATTACTAAGTCTAAAACTATAAAGGACGGTGTAAAAGAAAAAGAAATCCCAGAGAGAATTTTCAAAAAAATGTTTAAAAAAGTTTCAAGGGCAAAATCCGCAAACCAAAAAAGTTTTAAATTAGTAAAGCTTTTGATTTACATTTTTCCCCCGACGGAAAAGTAGACGTTTATGATAATTATAAATTGGAGAAGGCAACTACTTTTTCCTTTATTACTAATCTTAAACTAAAAGATCTTCTAAAAAGTTGTCCACCTCGAATTGGTCTAAAAGCGGCTAAAATAACAGATTTGAAAAGTCTCTTTAATTATTTAAGTGCCCCTGGAAAAGAATTCTTTGAAAATTATTTTTCGCAATTTACTCAAAATAATTCTTCCGAAGACTACACTGAATAGAGTGACGAAAATGATTAAATTAGTTATAAAGAAATCGTACAAGTTATTATATAACCATTATATAAGTTTTAATTTTTATAATTTGTTATTAAAAAATAATAAACAAATTTAAATGATAATGTCTTCATTATTATTTTGGTGGCCGGCTTGACCTCCCAATCGCCCGCTGTTATACAGACGTTGATATTGCAGGACGAGCTAGCACGCGTACGGGACGGCGCTGAGATCTTAAATCAGTTGTGGCTTTAAAACTATAAAACATAATGGCCTGATATTTTCCTAAAAACTTCCTTGAATCCTAACAAAAGTTCAGGTGACCGTTAATTTTAATTTTCTGAAAATTCGTTCGACTCCCGAAGCGTTTGAATCTTTCAATATCTAATTTAAGCCATGAGAAGAATAAAAATCGTTGTAAATTTTTAGTGACAATTTATTGGAATTCTATAAATACCGTTAGTTTTGTTATATGATGGTGCATATTTTCTGAAATTTTTATTACAAAATTCCTATTATTGTAGAACTTATGGCGAGTTGAACACAAAAAATTCGTATTTTGCGATTGCAGAAAAAAGTAACATTTTCTTGATTATTTCGAAAACTAATAAAGTTATCACATTTATTTATAGGACTAAAAATATGCGCAATAAAATTTCCTATTGGGATATGTTATTAAAAAGTTAAAATTTGACCTGAAAAAAATATGACCCAGGGGCCAACTAAAACGACGGCGTTTCGAGCGTATCCCCTTTTGATCGCCAGCGGTTCAATTTTATACCAAAAACAACCAATTTTCAACGAAATACATGAATTTTCAACCAGATACTTCAATTTTCAGCTTAAAAAACTATCAGTTTTCTACCAGAATTTAAATAGTTACATTTTCAGTTAAAAAAATTAATTTCAAACAAAAAAAAATCAGCAAAATAGGTGAATACAGTAATATAAAGCTACTTTTCAACTAAAATGATGAATCTACAACTGGAATAGTTGAATTTTAAATGAAAAAGATGAATTTTCAACTAAAATAATGAATCTTTAACTGGAATAGTTAAATTTTCAACAAAAAAGATGAATTTTAAACCAAGAAGATTAATTTGTACGAAAAAAGACGAATTGTTAACTAAAAAAGATAATTTTTTAAACCAAAATAAGAGTAGTTAAGTTTTTGTTTAAAAAAATTAATCTTCAACCAAAGAGATGATTTTTTAACTAAAATGATGAAGCTTCGACTGGAATAGTTATATTTTCAGTTTAAAAAATTAATTTCCAATGAAATAAAAATCGAAAGGTTGAGTTCAACTGAAAAATAGGAATTTGTAACAAAATAGTTGAATCCTCAACCAAAATGATTTTTTTTTAAAAAGACGATTAATTTTCGCTCAAAAAAACCTAGTTGATTTTTAGTTGAGTTTTTTTTTAACCAGATAGTTGAATTTTCTACCAAAATAGTCGAATTTTCAACCAAATAGTTGAATTTCCAACAAAAAATAAAGTTTTCAACAAAAAGAAACGAATTTTCTACAAGTTAAATTAAACCAAAATAGACGAATTTTCAACAAAATAGTTCAATCCACAGCCAATAAGATGAATTTTCAAAAAAGAAGATTAATTTTCTGTCCAAAGGCGAATTAAAAAAAAAGACATGAATTTTCCACAAAACGGTTGAATTTTCTACTCAAAATTAAATCGTTGAATTTTCTATCAAAATAGTTGAATTTTCAACTAAAAAAGATAGGTTTTCAACCAAAAGTGGAATAATTACATTTTCAATTTAAAAAAATTAATTTTTAACAAAAAAAGCTAATTTTCTACAAGTTAAATTGCATTAAAAAATACGACTTTTAAACAAAATTGTTGAATCCATAGCCAAAAAGATGAATTAAAAAAAAAGATTAATTTTCTACCCAAAAAGACGAATTTTTAGCCAAATAGATCAATTTTCCACAAAACAGTTGTATTTTTTACCAAGATAGTTCATTTTTAACCAACAAGATAAATTTTTAACTATATAATTAATTTTCTACTAAACTGTTGAATTTTCAAACCAAAAAGATGAAGTCTCAACGCAACCTGGTAATATTTGATATTTCAACCAAAAAATATTTTTATTTGAAATAAAAAACAGTTTAGCGTCTGTAACTCCAGTAGCCACACAAGTAGGGTTTTCTTCATCTTTTTTCCATTTTCAGGCTCTCTACTAAGGAATCGGCCATAAACTCATCTTTTTTTAGTAAAAAATTCAACAGATTGGTTGAAAGTTGAGCTACTTTCTTAAAAATTTATCTTTTTGGTTGAAGATTCATTTCTTGGGTTTAAAATGTAACTATTTCATTCAAAACTTGTTTCTTTTTGGGGGAAAATTAACTTTTTTTTTAACTGAAAATTTAATTATTACATTTCTAGTTGAAAATTGATATTTTTTAGTTGAAAATTAAAAAAAAATTAATTTTTAACAAAAGAGTTTAACTTCTAACCAAGTAATTGAATTTTCATTTCAAAAAAGATTAATTCTGGACGAAAAATGTAGTAGTTGATATTTCGACCCTAAAAATTTAACTATTTCAGTAGAAAATTGAACTATTTTGTTAAAAATTCGTTTTTTTTTCTTTAAGAATTATATTTTTAACAGAACAATTGAACTATACTATTTTTGGTTGACAATTTATCTTTTTTGGATGAAAATTCAACTATTTGTTCACAAATGTATATGTTTGGTTGAAAATTAATCTCTTCAACTAACAATTTAATTGTTCCATTTTTGATTGAAAATGGATCTTTTCTACTTCAAAATTCAAAAATGTAGATGAAAATTTGTCTTTTAATTGAACATTTAACTATTTCGTTGAAAATCCAGTTATTTTGTTAAAAAATAGATTTTTTTGTGTAGGAAATTATCTTTTCCTTTGAATGTTAATCTTCTTGTTTGAAAATTCAAGTATTTCAGTTAAATATTTATCATTTTAGTTGAAAATTAATCTTTTAGGTTGGAAATAAAATTACTTGGTTTAAAGTTAAACTCTTTTGTTAAAAATGATTTTTTTTTGGTTGAAGATTCATAATTTATTAATTAAAAATTCATTTCATTGGTTGAAAAATGAGCTATTTGATTGAAAACTTGTTTTTTCTTTGGATGAAATTGAATTTCTTTGCCGAAAATTTAACTATTTTGTTGAAAATTTGTTTCTTTTTTGGTTGAAAATTATTTTGTTTTTTTAATTGAAAATGTAACTATAATTCCAGTTGAGTATTCCATAATTTTATTTAAAAATTCATCTCTTTGGTCGAACGTTCATTTTTTGGCTAAAAATTTAATTATTAATTTTTGGTTGAAAAATGATCTTTTTTTGCTGAAAATTCGTTTTTTTTTTGTTGAACCTTGATTTTTTAAACCTAAAACTTAATTATTTAAGTTTTGGTTGACAATTTATCTTTTTTAGTAAAAATTAATTTTGTTGTTGAAAATTCAACTATTTCAGTTGAAGATTCAGTGTTTTAATTGAAAACTCATCTTTTTTGTTTGAAATTGGACTATTCCTGTTGAAGATTCATAATTTTTAATTGAAAATTCATCAAATTACTATCAGGTTAAAATTCCTTCAAAAATTCATGTATTTTGTTAAAAATTAATCTTTTTTTTTTGGTAGGAAATTAATCTTTCTGGTTGAAAATGGTTTTTTTACAATGAAAAATAGATTTTTTATTAAAAATTAATTTTTTTTTTCACTGAAATTTTAACTATTTCATTTTCCCTCGAAAATTTATCTTTTTTTCATAGAAATTTAATTCTTTTGGTTGGAAATTTATCTGTTTGATTCAAATTTCAACTAATTTGTTTAAAATTCATATATTTTGTTGAAAATTTACCTTTTTTTGGTAAAAAATTCAACTGTTGGGTTAAAAATTCATTTTTTGGTTGAAGACTAGTTTCTTAAAAATTCATCTCTTTGGTTAAAAACTTAACTATTTTGCTAATATTTCGTTTTTTTTTAAGTAATTTTTTTCACTGAAAATGTAACTATTCCATGTTTTGTTGAAAATTGATTTTCTTTTTTCGTTCAAAGTTCAACTATTTGGTTGAGAATTTGTCTTCTTTAATTGAAAATTCATCTTTTTGGTTTAAAATTCAACTATTCCAGTTGAAGATTCATAATTTTATTTGAAAATTCATCATTTTGGTTAAAAATTGAACTATTTTGTTGAAAATTTGTTTCTTTTTTTGGTTGAAAAGTATTTTTTTTTAATTAAAAATGTAACTATAATTCCAGTTGAGTATTCCATAATTTTATTTAAAAATTCATCTCTTTGGCCGAACGTTCATTTTTTGACTAAAAATTTAATTATTCAATTTTTGGTAAAAAATTATCTTCTTTAGTTGAAAATTCGTTTTTTCTTTGGTTGAACCTTGATTTTTTTAACCTAAAATTTAATTATTCAAGTTTTGATTGACAATTTATCTTTTTTAATAAAAATAAATTTTTTTTTGGTTGAAAATTCAACTATTTCAGTTGAAGATTCATTGTTTTAATTAAAAACTCATCTTTTTTGTTTAAAATTCAACTATTCCTGTTGAAGATTCATCATTTTTAATTGAAAATTCATCAGTTAGGTTGAAAATTAATTTTTTCAACTAAAAATGTAACTATTCCATTTTTTCTTTAATTAAAAATTCAACTATTTCGTTAACTGCAACTCCAGTAGCCACACAAGTAGGTTTTTCTTCATCTTTTTCCATTTTCAGGCTCTCTACTAAGGAATCGGCCATTAACTCATCTTTTTTAGTAAAAAATTCAACAGATTGGTTGAAAGTTAAACTACTTTCTTAAAAAAAATTCGTTTTTGTTGAAGATTCATCTCTTGGGTTTAAAATGTAACTATTTCATTCAAAACTTGTTTCTTTTTGGTGGAAGATTAACTTCTGAAAATTTAATTATTACATTTCCAGTTGCAAATTTATCTTTTCTAGTTCAAAAATTCAACTATTTGAATAAAAATGTATCTTTTTTAGTTCAAAATTGAACTATTTTGTTGAAAATTAGTTTTTTTTTATTACATTCAACTGTTCTTGATTTAAATTAAGGTCTTTTTGGTCGCACATTTAACTCTTTTTCTGAAAATTCCTATTTTTTGTTTAATTCAACAGTTTTTTAAATTGATTTTTTAAATTATATAACCTCAGTATTTTTAATTTTAATTAATATTTTGGCTCATTTCTTAATGTTTTGTTTTAAAATTATATAGCCTCAGTTGCAAATTTACAATAATTATTAATTATTTAAACAATTTTTATAAAAATATTCAGAGTTTGGCTATTTTCCAAGGAATAGGAACAATTAACTAAGAATATCTTCCCGATGACTTTTTTGTATGATGCTTTGCAAGTTTCCAAGAATTATTCATTATTTCAAAGAATTAAGAGTTTGGCCATTTTTCAATGAATGGGCTTAATTTGTTTACTTTATGACTTGAAAACTCAACATTTTGGATGAGATTTTTTTCTTTATTGATTGATAAATCTTCTTTGATTGAAAATTCAACTCTTTTATTGAAAATTCAACCCTTTTATTGAAAATTCCAATTTTTTAATTCAACATTTTGTTTTGTTTATTTTCAAAAATAATTTTTTTTATTAGAATAATAAACAATACAAATTATGAACATTTAGAAATTTATTTTATTTTACTTCTATTAACATTTTCAAGGACAATTACGTCCTTCCAATAATAACTTTGTAACAATACGAAACTACGAACGTTTAGAATTTTATTTTATTTAACTTTCAGTTATATTTTCAAAGAATATGATGTCCATCTAATTGTAACTATTATTGCAATGTTGAACAATTGAAAATATGAATTCATCCTGTGCTATTTTTTCAGAAAACATTAAAATTAGAATTATTTTTGGAATTTTAAGAAGTTTAGAAAATTTTAAAAATGTGTTTATCCTTGGCTCAAATATCTTTAAAGAAAACGGGGTCAACGAAGAATATGTTTCCGATGAATTTTTTCTAGGATGCTTGGTAAATTCCCAAGAATTATTAATTATTAAAACAATTTTCAGAAAGAAATTTAGAGTTTGCATATTTTTAATTTTTCGATAACTCTTTCCTGCGATATTTTGCAAATTTAATAATTATTGATTACTCAAACAATTTTCATAAACAAATTCAGAGCTTGGCGATTTTTCAACTAATAGGCTTTTGGCTATTTTTCAACGAATAGGCTCAATTAATTGTTTTACAGAATTAACTAAGAATATTGTCCCGATGACTTTTTTGTATGCTGCTTTGGAAATTTCTAAGAATTATTAATTATTTCAAAGAATTAAGAGTTTGGCCATTTTTCAACGAATGAGCTCAATTTGTGTACGGAATTATCAAAAATGTATTTCCAATAACTCTTTTCTGCGATACTTTGCATATTTACAATCAATATTAATTATTTGAACAATTTCTCTAAAAAAATTTAGAGTTTGGCTATTTTTCAATGAATAGGCTCAATTTTTTACAAAATGAACTAAGAATATATTTCCGATGATTTGTTCTATAATTCTCTGCAAATTTTCTAGATTTATTAATTATTCAAGCAATTTTCATAAACAAATTAAGAGTTTGGCTATTTTTTAAAGAAGTTCTGGACTTTTTTAAAACCTTTTGAAGTTTTAAATTAATTTCGAATCTTATTAAAACTTCTAAATATCTCTTGAACTTCTCGATTTTTTTCAACTTTTGTAATTTTGCAAAATTGGAAGTTTTTGCTTTAAAATCTTCTACATTCTTTTAAGAAATTTTCAAAATCTACATTTTTGTTTGAAATTATTTGAAATCTTCTCCAGATTTAAATTATCAGGGTGGCGACTTGACCGCGAAACCGGGAAATGACCTGGAATTTTATTGACCGGGAATTTAATTTAAAAACCGGGAATTTACTTCTGATAATAGCAAGATTCAAGAAATATAATTTCACTTGGAACAGGGAATGTTTTACATGGAATGGGAATTTTTTAAAGGAATTATAATTCGGATTGAGAAAAAAGGAATTTTTAAAAATCCCTCTTTCAAGTCAGAATTCGTCACAATTTGAGAGTTCCCTCTTCTAAATTTTAGGTAATAAAAGTACTTCAAGCAGTTTTCAGAGTAGAAGTAGAATTTCAAAGAAGAAATATTTCTGAATTATAATAGAAATTTTTTTTACATTGTTCGTTGCGAATTCATCGTTTTTTAGTTAGAAATTCAACTACTGGGTTAAAAGTTAAACTTTTGTTAAAAATTAATTTATCTTTTTTTGATGAAAATTCAACTATTTGGTTGAAAATTGATATTTTTCATTTAATAATTAAACTATTTGTTTGAAAATGTATGTACTTTGTGGAAAATTCATCTATTTTTGTAGACAATTAAACTTTATGGTTGACAATTCATCTTTTTGGCATAAAATTAAACTATTCCAGTCAAAGATTCATCATTTCAGTTGAAGATTCATCATTTTATTTGAAAATTCACCAGTTTGGTTGAAAATTAATTTCTTTAAACGAAAATTTAACTGTTCCATTCTGAGTTGAAAATTAAAATTTTCAAGTTCGGAATTCCACAATTTGGATAAAAATTTGTCTTTTTAATTGAAAATTTAACTATTCCGATGAAAATTCATGTATTCTGTTAAAAAATCGATTTTTTTTGTTGGTAAAAAATTATCTTATTTTTCTTTGAAAGTTAATCTTCTTGTTTAAAAATTCTTCTTTTCGGTTAAAAATTCAAGTATTCCAGTCAAATATTTATTATTTTAGTTGGTTGAAAGTTAAGCTCTTTTGTTAAAAATTAATTTTTTTTTTAGTTGAAAATCCATCGTTTTAATTAAAAATTCATTTCTTTGGTTGAAAAATGAGCTGTTGGATTGAAAATTTGTTTTTTCTTTGGGTGTTTTTTGGTTGAAAATTATTATTTTTTTTTCAACTGAAAATGTAACTTTTAATCCAGTTGAATATTTCATAATTTTAGTTCAAAATTCATGTCTTTGGTTGAACATTCATTTTTGACTAAAAATTTGATTATTCAATTTTTGGTTGAAAAATTATCTTTGTTAGTTGAAAATTCGTCTTTTTTGGTAGAAATTAATCTTCTTGGTTGAAAATTAATCTTTTTGGTCAAAAATTCAATTATTCTAGTTAATGATTCATCATTTCAGTTAAAAATTCATCTTTCTGGTTTGAAATTCAACTATTGCAGTTAAATATTTATAATTTTATTTGAAAATTCATCACTTTGTTTGAAAATGTAACTATTATTTTGAAAGTTAGTTTTTGTTGTTGTTAAAAGTTAGTTTTTTTTTGTTGAAACTAATTTTTTTAACTGAAAATTTAACTTATTCCAATTGAAAATTCCATAGCTGTTGTTGAAAATTCATCTGTTTGGTTAAACATTAATTTTTTGGTTTGAAAATTGAACTATTTCAGTTAAAGATTCATTGTTTTAGTTGAAAACTCTTATGTTTGGTTTACAAATAATTTTTTAAACTAAAAATGTTACTATTCCATTTTCGATTGAAAATTATTATTTTTTTTCAGTTCAAAATTTAACTATTTGGTTGAAAATTTGTCTTCTTTTATTAAAACTTCAAACCTTTCTTTAGAAGTTAATGTATTTGGTTGAAAAATTGTATTTTTGGGTAGAAAATTAATCTTTTTATTTAAAATGTAATCTTCTTTAAAAATTCGTCTTTTTGGTTGAAAATTCGAGTGTTCCAGTTAAATATTCATCATTTTAGTTGAAAATTTATCTTTTTGGTTTAAAATTTAACTATTCCAGATAAAGATTCATAATTTGATTTGAAAATTCATCACTTTGGTTGAAAATTGAACTATTTTATTGAAAATTTGTTTTTTTGTTGAAAATTAATTTTTTCAACTGAAAGTTTAACTATTCCATTTTTTTTTGTAAAAAATTGATATTTTTTAGTGGAAAATTTAAGTATTTTTTTCAAAATTCATTTATTTTGCAACGTTTTGCTCTGTTGTGTTAAAAGATGTTTAGAACGAACGTCATGAATTAAAATAAATGTTTGCGTTTTGCGGCAATTATAAATATGTTACTTTGAGTTGACCGGGAAAATTGAAAAATTTAACAGGGAAATGACCGGGAATTCTTTGCAAGTTTCCAAGAATTATTCATTATTTCAAAGAATTAAGAGTTTGGCCATTTTTTAATGAATGGGCTTAATTTATTTACTTTATGACTTGAAAACTCAACATTTTGGATGAGATTTTTTTCTTTATTGATTGATAAATCTTTTTTGCTTGAAAATTCAACTCTTTTATTGAAAATTCCAATTTTTTTATTCAACATTTTGTTTTGTTTATTTTCAAAAATAATTTTTTTATTAGAATAATAAACAATACAAATTATGAACATTTAGAAATTTATTTTATTTTACTTTTAGTAATATTTTCAAGGAAAATTACATCCTTCTAATAATAACTTTGTAACAATACAAAACTATGAACGTTTAGAATTTTATTTTATTTAACTTTCATTTTATTGAAAATTTGTTTTTTTGTTGAAAATTAATTTTTTCAACTGAAAGTTTAACTATTCCATTTTTTTTTGTAAAAAATTGATATTTTTTAGTGGAAAATTTAAGTATTTTTTTCAAAATTCATTTATTTTGCAACGTTTTGCTCTGTTGTGTTAAAAGATGTTTAGAACGAACGTCATGAATTAAAATAATTGTTTGCGTTTTGCGGCAATTATAAATATGTTACTTTGAGTTGACCGGGAAAATTGAAAAATTTAACAGGGAAATGACCGGGAATTTGAAATCGTTCCGCCGAATCGCCACCCTGATTATTTTCGAATCTTTTCAAAATTCATAAGACTTAAATTTCTTTTAAAATAATTCAGTTTTCTACAATCTTTTAATATCCTGTAAAATTAAAAAAATTGTCTTAAAATCTTCGAGATTCTTTTTCGAGATATTTTGAAAAGTTCATGTCTTTAGATGAAAAACTCTCGAGTCTAATTGGTTGTTTTAATTTAGAATCAGGTGAGGAATACTGTCGCTGTTCTTCCCATGGCCGTGGCAGCTGTCGCGTCTGCAGCAGGTCCTATTACCTCTGCAACACCTTCTGCCACGACACAAGTGAGAGTGATGGCGCCTCATTCTGCAGTTACGACGACGGTTCCAAGAGCGTTACAACAGGTTCAGCAAAGGCTGGTAAGTATTTCGAATACATTTTTAAATACTCAAATTATTTATTTAAAAATTGCAGGGTTTCCCCTTTTTTTAATCCCTCCTTTTTCTACTTTTCTTTTTAAATATTAGTTAAACAATTCGGTTAAACTTTCTTTCGTTTTCAACTTCTTTTTTATTTATTTAAAGTAACTTCAGGGCCTCAAAAGTCCCGTAGTTCAAGTCAAAACCTTTTGTTAAAAATTAATGTTGTTGTAGATTCATCATTTTAATTCAAAATTTCTCTCTCTGGTTGTAAACTGAGCTATTTTGTTGAAAATTTGTTTTTTCTTTGGTTGAAAATTAATTTCTTTTACTGATAATTTAACAATTCCAGTTGAAACTTTAACTATTTTGTTGAAAATTTGTCTTTTTTGATTGAAAATTATTTTTTCTAAGGAATTTCAAATGATTTCTACTTATTTTTATGGATTTATACTATTTCAAAGGATTTGAAGGAAGTTCTATAGAACTTTAGGGAATACATTAAATTTTATTTCAAAGGACTTTTACGGATTTCAACAGTTTCAAGGTGTATGAAGAAAAATTCGTTTTGTCTTTGGATAAAAATTAATTTTTCTTACTGAAAACTTAACTTTTTCAGTTGGAACTTTATCTATATTGTTGATTTTTTTTAATTAATGTTTTTAAACTGAAATTGTAACAACTACTATTCCAGTTGAAGATCCCATCATTTTATTTAAAAATTCATCTCTTTGGTTGAAGATTATTTTTTTTAACCAAAAAAATAACTATTCAATTTTTGGTTGAAAATGATCTTTTTCAGTTATAAATTCGTCTTTTTTTGTATAAATTAATCTCCTTTGCTGAAAGTTCATCTTTTCGGTTAAGAATTTATCTATTCCAGGATTCATAATTTTAGTTGAAAATTCATCTTTTTGCTTTAAAATTAAACTATTGCAGTGTAAGATTCAACATTATGGTTGAAAATGCATGTATTTTTGTTTAGGAATTAATCTTCTTGTTTAAATATTTACCTTTTTGTTTGAAAATTCAAGTATACCAGTTAAATGTTCGTAACTTTATTTGAAAATTCATCTTTTTGGTTGAAAATAAAATTACTTGGTTGAAAGTTAAAGTATTTTTTTTAATTCATCTTTTTAGTTTAAAATACATCTATTCCAGTTGAAGATTCATCATTTTAATTCAAAATTTCTCTCTTCGGTTGTAAAATGAGCTATTTTGTTGAAAAATTTTTTTACTGAAAATTTAACTATTCCAGTTGAAACTTTCACTATTTTGTTGAAATTTTTGTTTTGTTGAAAAATAATTTTTTTAAGCTGAAAATTTGACTATTCCTCTTACATATTCTATCATTTTAGTTAAAAATTCATTTCTTTGGTTGAAGATTAATTTTTTTAACCAAAAACATAACTATTCAATTTTTGTTTGGAAAATTATCTTTTTTCACTTACAAATTCGCCTTTTTTGATAGAAATTAATCTTTTTGGTTGAAAGTTAGTTGAATTTTCAACCCAAAAGATTATTTTTCTACCAAAAAGACTCATTTTCAACAAAGTTTATGAATTTTCATCTAAAAAAAATCAATTTTCAACCAAGATTAGAATAGTTAAAATGGCAGAAAAATAAATGTTCAACCAAAAAAAAAAAAAAAACGAATTTTCAAAAAAATATATTTTTTTCCATAACAAAAAAATTATTTTGTAACCAAATAATTCAATTTTAAACTAAAAATGCTAAATTTACAAACGAAAAATATAATATTTCAATTTGCAGTCAGAAAAGTAAATTTAAAAAAGACTAGTTTTCAGCCAAATTAATTAATTCTTAACTAAAATGTAATACTTATATCTTCAGTTTAAAAAATTAATTTCCAACTAAAAAGAAACGAATTTTCAACCAAAGAAATTATATTTTAATCACTTTGATGAATTTTCAACCAACAATATGAAATATGTTCAAATAGTGGATTTTTAAATCCAAAAGATGAATTTTCTGTCAACAAAAAAACGAATTTTCAGCTAAACAGTTTTTTTGCAATGAAGGAAATTAATTCTTAACAAGAAATAGAATAGTTAAATTTTCTACTAAACAGATAATTTTTTAACGAAAAAGATTACATTTTGATCAAAAAAAGTAAATTTTCCACAAAAAATGTAATAGTTAAAGTGAATTTTCAACTAAAATGATGAATCAACTAAAAAAAATTTAATTTTCAATCAAATACACACATTTCAAACTAAAAAGATAAATTTTCTACCAAAAATTAAGTAGGATAATTTTCAGTCAGTAAAATAAATTTCCAAACAAAAAATAAACGAATTTTCAACCAGAGAAATTAATTTTTAACCAAAAAGATGAAATTTCAACTAATGAGAGTACTATTTTACCAAAAAAAGGCGGATTTTCAACAAATAGTTACATTTTCACCGAAATCAGATAAATTTCGAACTAAAAATAGAATAGTTAAATTTTAATAAAAAAAAAATTAATTTTCAATAAAATTAAAGTAAATTTTCAACGAAATAGTATAATTTTTAAGCCAGAAGATTAAATTTCTATCAGAAAAGATACATTTTTGACAAAAAATGGAACATTTACATTTCCAGTGTAAAAAATTAATTCTACATAAGAAAAATCACAGGGTGTCTACCCTACATGGAAAACCTGGAATTGTCAGGGAATTTTTATATACCTGGAAAAACCTGGAAATCTCAGGGATTTTTTTTTAAAGTCAGGGAATTTTTTCGAGAGGATGCTTAATTTTTTTTTAATTGCAATATTAAATTGAATAAAAATGATTCTTTATTTGTAAAAGTAGCTTTATATTACTGTATCGAACTATTTTGTTGAAAAATCGATTGTTTTTTTTAATCAATTTTTTAAACTGAAAATTTAACTATTCTGTTTTTGGTTGAAAATTGGTCGGTTTTAGTTGAAAATTCGTGCAGTTTGTTGAAAATTCGTTCTTTTCTGGTTCAAATATCAACTACTACATTTTTCGTTCCGAATTCATCTTTTCTGAATGAAGATTTAATTACTTAGTTGAGAGTTACTCTTTTGTTAAAAATTAATTTGTTGTTGTTAAAGATTCATTTTAAATGAAAGTTCATCTCCTTGGTTGAAAAACGAGCTATTTTGTTAAAAATTCGTTTCTTTCTTTGGCTGAAAATTATTTTTGTTACTGAAAATTTAACTATTCTTGTTGCAACTTTAACTATTTTGTTGAAAATTTGTTTTTTTTTTTTTGTTAAAAATTATTTTTTTTACTGAAAATGTAACTATTCAATATTTGGTTGGAAAATTATCTTTTTTAGTTGAAAATGTTGACTTTTTTGGTAGAAATTAATCTTCTGGATTGACAATTAATCTTTTTGTTTGAAATTTAATGATTCTAGTTAAAGACTCATAATTTTAGTTGAAAATTCATGTTTTTAGTTTCAAATTCAACTATTCCAGTTGAAAATTTATCACTTTGTTTGAAAATGTAACATTTTTTTTAAATTAGTTTTTTTGTTGTTGCAAATTAGTTTTTTTTTCTTCTGTGAAATGGAACTATTCCAGTTGAAAATTACATCCTTTCAGTTGAAAATTCATTTCTTTGGTTAAACGTTAATTTTTAACTGAAAATTTAAATATTCAATTCTTGGTTGAAAATTTATCTTTTTAATTGAAAATTCATGTATTTTCTTGAAAATTCGTCTTCTTTAGTAAAAATTAATCTTCTTGGTTGAAAAATCATCTTTTTGGTCGAAAAATTAACTATTTCAGTTAAAGATTGATCATTTCAGTTGAAAATTCATTTATTTTGTTGAAAAATCGTCTGTGTGGTAGAAAATTCATCTTCTTGGTTGAAAATTCAAGTATTCCAGCTAAATATTCATAATTTTGGTTGAAAATTCAATTTTTTTGCTTGAAAATAAAACTACTTGGTTGAAAGTTAAATTAAATTTGTTTTTAAAAGAAATCTGTTTTTTTTTTGTGGAAAATTAATTTGTTTGACTGAAAATTTAACTGTTCCATTTTTGGCTGAAAACTTATCTTTTTTAGTTCAAAATTCAGCTATTTGTTTGAAAATTGATCTTTTTTAGTTGAGAATTCAACTGTCTAATTGAGAATGAATGCATTTATTTTTTAAATCGTCTTTTTGGTTGGAAAGTAATCTGTTTTGGTTGAGGATTCAACTATTTGGTTAAAAAATCATTTATCTTTTTGAAAATCCAAATTTTTACTTGAAAAGTTAGGAATTTTAATCAGTTTAAATTGAAAATTGAATTTCATATAGTGCCCACATTAATTTTACCAAAATATGCACTGAATTCTAAGTATAAGTAGATAAAATAAAAATTTGTTTGAATTATTATTCAAGTTCGTGGACTTTAAGAGACAAATTCAAAAAATGATTAATTATGTTTTTAGTATTATTTAATTAATTTATCGTGCTAAAATATTTAAGAATATCTTGTAATATTAATTGAATTCCTATAAACTGAAAAAAAAACATTATTTATAATAAACTCGCGAAACTGTATACATATTCCGAGTCGATTGTTTTAAAATATGCGAAATATTTCAATGGCTCCATGCTATGAAAAATTATACCTGGAAAAAACTTGAGATACCTGGAAAAAACCTGGAATTGTCAGGGAATTTTTCTCCAGGATTTGAGTAGACACCCTGAATCACATTTCCAACCAAAAAGATCAATTTTCAACCAATAAGATGAATTTTTAACAAAGTACATGAATTTTCAACCAAATATTTGAATTTTTAAAGGAATTTCCAACCAAAAGGATGAATTAGTCACCAAGAAGATTAAATATTCTCTCACAAAATTCGAGTTCTCAATAAAATACAGGAATTTTAAACCATATAATTGAATTTTCAACTTAAGAAGATAAATTTTGAACCAAACATGTACGAGTTAAATTTTCAGTTAAAACAATTAATTCTCATCTAGAAAAGATTATTGTAAACAAAAGAATTAAATTTTTAACAAAAGAAGGAGGTTTCAACTAAAATGATAAAACATCAACCAAATAAATTAATTTTTAACGAAGTAGTTCCTTTTCCAACTAATTAGTTGAATTTTCTACAAAAAAAAGATGAATTCTCAACGAAAAACGTGATGTATTATATTTCAACCACAAAAAGGATTTCAATTTTATACTACAAATAGTTTAATTCAATAAAAAAAGATGAATTTTCAACAAAGTAGTTTAAATCCTCAACCAAAACAGATTAGTTTTTCACCAAATATTTACAATTTTCAACCATAATAGTAAAATTAATTTCAACTTTAATTTATCGAAAATTCCCTAACTCTGTCAGGTTTTCCCTGACATTCCCTGACTTTTTGGAATTACCTGACCTGTAGCAACTCTGTAATTTAAAAAAAGTATATGTTTATTTCGCTCTAGAATTTTTGTTGTAAAAATATATGTATTATGTGTGATATATATTTGTTTAAACAATAAATGCTTTAAATTTTCTTTAATGCTCTATAAATGCTCTGCTCGAGCTTAAATGCAGAGCATATTTTCGAGAGCATTTGCTCAACATAAATTCTTGAGCATTTAAGAACTCTATAAACAATTTTCTATAAAATGATTATTTCTTCTTTTCTAAATTTAAAAATAAACGTTTAATTTTTCCCCCTATTTCCAACCTTTTCCCCTTTTTGAGCTATTTTTGCGCTGAGATCCCTAAAATTGAAATGATATAAAAATGAAATTAATTTTCAGATACGCCCGGTTACGACGGTGGCCCGTAGTCAAGCGTCGGCTGTCCGAACGACACTGGCAGTTAACGCACTTCGAAATACAGCACCTATTCTCCAGAGGACACCTACGTCGACTGTTCTTAAAACCATTAATACTACTGCTCAGGGAAAGTCAGTTAATACGAATACTACTCTCAATAAAATTGTAGTGCCTTCTATCCTACCAAAAGCCACCGTTAAGGAAAAGGAGAAAAAGACTTTTTCCTCTGCCGGATATACGTAAGTATTTCAAAAAATATACGCAAGCTTCGGATTCACCGCACTGTTGACACTATTTGATACTTTTTTTGAGCGATGAAACCATTTTGCTACTAGCAGGCCTCACAGACCGGTCCCTATATCCCCTATTGTAGCTTATATTCAGTTAAGGTCCCTAAAGTACCCTATTTTCAAGATTTGGTCCCCATGGTACCCTATGTCACTTTTCTTTCAATAAATTAACTCATGGGTTAATCACTATTCAATTCAAGACATATTTCTGAAGTGTCTTGAATTCTTTGGAAATATTTCAGGGTATTTTTAAAGATTCCTATAAATTTTTAATAGATCTCAATAATTTGAAAGGATTTTTCAAGATTTTAGGTTATTTTTCAAATTTCTAAGGCATTGTCAAGAATTTTTAATTTGAAATATTTTAGGGAATTTCAAAAGATTCCAAGGAATTATTCATTAATTTCAATAATTTGTAGGGATTTCCAAGATTTAATAAAGATTTCACGGGATTTTATAATATTTTAGTGGGTTCTGAATAATTTCTTCACGAAAAGTGACGTGTTTTGTAGGATTGAAAAGGGTTTTAAATATTTTAGGGAATCTTAAAAGATTCTTCGGAATTTTTTATTGATTTCAATAATTTGAAGGGATTTCAAAGCGATTGCAATATTTTAGGATAAAGAATTTTATAGAATTTCGGAAGATATGGAACGATTTTACAGGATCTATAAGGTTGTAAGATATTTTAAAAGATTTCACAGGATTTGATCAGATTTCCTTTTAATTCTTTTAAATTCTTTTGATTTTTTTAATTCACTTGCATTTTTATAAATTTACTGAATTCTACTTAATTCAATGGATTTTTTTTTAAATTTTGTATAGTTTTTATTTAATTTATCCTAAGGATCATTTGATAAAATTATTAAAGGACTTGAAATATTTTAAGGTATTTTTTCAAATTCCTTGGCATTTTCGAGAGCTTTAAAAAATTTCAAGGGATTTCGAAAGATTTTAAAGGACTTGAAATATTTTATGTTATTTGAAAAGATTACAAAGAATTTTTCTATTGATTTCAGTAATTTAATGTGATTTCAAAGGATTTGAAATATTTTAGGGTATTTTACAAGATTCCCAGGCATTTTCAAGAGCTTTTAAAAGTTTCAAGGGATTTCAAAAGATATCAAAGGATTTCAAAAATATTTTAGGAAATTTCAAAAGATTTCCAGATTTTCTTTTTATTCCAATAGTTTGAAGGGATTTCAAAGACTTTGGAATATTTTAGGGCATTTTAAATTATTCCAAGGGTTTTAATCATTTTAAGGGATTTAAATATTTTAATGGATTTCAAATAATTCATTCACAAGAAGTGGGGGATTTTGTAGAGTTTCAAATATTTGGAGAGATTTTCAAATTTTTTTTGAAATTCATTTGGAGTTCGCCCTGAATTCTTAATTTATCCTGAATTCTTTTAATTTCACTCAATTCTACTCAGTTCAATGCATTTTTTTTGCAATTCACTTGATTGCTTTTTAAATTCAGCCTGACTTTTTATGAATTTCATATGACTCTTCTCATTTCCCTTAAATTTCTCTAAATCCACTCAAATTTTATTGTAATCAATGGAATTTTTTCGATTTTTGAAAATTTTTTCAATTCATTTGAATTATTTTGAATTTAACTTGAATTGTTGTGGAGTCATTAGTCACTTCTTGGGTTAGAAATTAGTAGGGTTTCAAAGATTTGAAGAGATTTGAAATTTTTTTGGAGTTCCCCCTGAATTCTTTAAAAAAATTTGGAATTCTCTTGAATTTTTTTAATTTACTTGAAATCTTCTACATTCACTCAATTCTATTTAATTCAATGGATTTGTTTGAATTTTTCAAAGTATTTATTTAATTGATCCTAAATTCTTTTAACCTCACGTTGAATTTTTAGGCATTTCATCAAATTCTGTTGAATTCCCTTGCATTTTTCTAAGCTCATTTCAAAGTTACTGAATTCAATCAAGTTTTTTCATATTTTTAAATTGTTTTCAATTCATTTGAATGTTTTTAATTCACCTTGCATTTTTATGAATTTCATCAAATTCTTCTCTTTTCCCTTAAATTCCTCTAAATTCATTCCATTTTTACGGAAATCAATGGAATTTTGTTCATTTTAAAATGTTTTCCCAATTCATTTGAATTCTTTTGACTTTAACTTGAATTGTTTTGAAGTTTTATAAATTTATCCTGAATTTGTTACCCTTTGAGCCCAAAAAAGTACCCTATGTGCGTGAAAAAAAGTACCCTTGGGTCCCTATATTTTATCCCATAGGGACTGTGAGGCCTGTACTAGTATTTCGATGAAAATGACACTAAAGACACTATTTTCTCACAATTATCCACTAATGCCACCAAAAAGATTAATTTTCTACTAACAAGACGAATTTTTAACAAATTACATAAATTTTCAACTAAATAGTTTGAACAATGGATGTGATGGTAGTCCAAATTTTATTTGATTAATTTTTAGTTTATATTTTTTTCGTTTTTAAATTTTGTAACTAAATAGTTCAATAAATTAGTTATAAATTATTTTTTGATACGATGCGTAGTTTTTCTTCTAGTCGTAAAAAATGACATTACGAAAAAACAAATCAAATTTTTGGAAAAAAATACATAAGGTACAATAAAATGTTTAATAACAAATTTTTTTGCCTTAATTAGATCTAAAAATGTGCTTTTTCACCGTTTTTCCCACGAGACACGTGATGAGAATGTGTTTCTTAAAGCCAAAGGAGCTTTAACAAAAGAGAATTCACCATCACTAAATTTTAGTTATTGATGGTTTGACTTTTAATTTTTAAAAAGTCCTTTGCAAACAAGTGGGGAAATTACAATGACCTATTTTCTTGAAAATTCATTTTTTGGGTTGAAAATGCAACTGTTTTCATAGAAAGTCATCGCTTTGAATAGAAAATACGTACTTTCCGATAGAAAATTAATCTTTTCAAACTTCATTAGTTTGTTGAAAACTCGACAATTTGGTTAAAAAGTCATCTTCTTGGATAGAAAATTCATCTTTTGGTAGGAATGTTAATTATTTTTAAATGGAAAGTCTACTATTATATTTTTGGTTCAGAATTCATCTCTTTTGGTTAAAAATTATACTATTTGGTTGAAAATTAAATGATTTGTTTGAAAATTCAACTATTTTTTTTAAACTTGATTTTTTTGTTCGAAAATTCAACTGTTTTGTTAAAAATTTGTCTTTTTGGATACAAAATACGTCCTTTCTGATAGAAAATTAATCTTTTGCTAGAAAAGCGATCTTTTCTGGTTGGGAATTCATCTTTTTTGCTTGAAAGTTTATTCTTTTTAATTTAAACGTCTACTATCATATTTTGAGTTCAGAATTGATCTTTTTAGGTCAAAAATTCAACTATTTGGTGGAAAATTCAATTATTTTGTTGAAAATTTAATTGTTTTGTTAAAAAATTATATTTTTTAGTTGAAAATTCAACTTTTTTGCTAAAAATTTGTCTTTTTGGATGGAAAATGCGTCCTTTCCGATAGAAAATTAATCTTTTGCTAGAAAATTAATCTCTTCTGGTTGAAAATTCATCTTTTTTGGTTCAAAGTTTATTCTTTTTAATTGAAACGTCGACTATGATATTTTGGGTTCAGAATTTATTTTTTTATGTTGAAAAAATGAACTATTTGGTGGAAAATTTAATTATTTTCTTGAAAATTTAACTGTTTTGTTAAAAAATAATCTTTTCTGGTTGAAAATTTAAACTGTTTTGCTAAAAATTGGTCTTTTTGGATAGAGATGCGTCCTTTCCGATAGAAAATTAATATTTTGCTAGAAAAGTAATCTCTTCTGGTTGAAAATTCACCTTTTTTGGTTGAAAGTTTATTCTTTTTAATTGAAACGTCTACTATCATATTTTGAGTTCAGAATTTATCTTTTTAGTTTAAAAATTCTACTGTTTGTTGAAAATTCCACTATTTTGTTAAAAAATAATATTTTTTGGTTGCAAATTGGACTGTTTTGTTGAAAATTCGTCTTTTTGGATAGAAAATTCGTCATTTTGGCTTAAAGTTCATCTTTTGGTAAAAAAGTAATATTTTGGGTAGAAAAGTCATGTTTTTGGTTGCAAATTTATCATTCTTGGTCGAAAGTTTATCATTTTTAGTTGATAATTCAATTGTCTTTTAAAAGATTTGTTATTAAGGCTTGAAAATTCAACTATTTGTAAAAAAATTAACCTTTTATTGAAAATTCGTCTTTTATTTGAAGATTTATCTTGCTTGGTTGAAAATAAACTTTTTTTTGTTGAAAATTAATTTTTTTTTGTTTAAAATTCCACTATTATTCCCCTATTTTCTTGAAAAATCGCCCTATTTCTTCTATTTTAAGAGAATTTTGGGCTGCGAAAGCTGAAATCACTTTTACAATAATTTACATTATATATTTTACCTTGGAGTTCTAAAATGTATCATTCTTTTCAAAATTTATATAATAACGCAATTTTTTTAATCTTTTGAAATGTTTTAAAATCTTTTTAAATATTCTCTTAAAATTAATTTTTAAAATTAAAAATTAGTTTAAATTTTCTCCGGAATTTTTAGACAATTGTTTCATCGTGAAACCAGGTGAAACCTTTTAAAATACGCAAATACCTTCAAAATTTTGTTTTGAATTCTTCAAAAATCTGCATTTTGTTTTAACATTTTTGAAATTTTTTCAAGTTTTAAATTAATTTTGAATGTTTTAAAAACTTCTAAATATCTAAAAATCTTTCATTTGAAATGTTTTGAAATCTTTTTAAATTTTCTCTTAAAATTCATTTTCCAAATAAAAGATCAGTTTAAATTTTCGCAGGAATTTTAAGAAAATTTTTTGAGCCTCTTGAGTCTTTAAAATTCTTAAAAATCTTTTTTTTAGAAATATTCAAAAAACTACGTTTTGTTTTAATTTTTTTGAAATCTTCTCAAAATTTAAAGTATTTTCGATTTTTTAAAACTTCTAAGTATCTTTTGAAATAATTCAGTTTTTGTAATTTTCTTAAAATTCCGAAAAATAAAAAAAATCGAATTGATGACTTTGAAGATCAAAAGTCAAGAGTTTTTATTTTTAAATATTCAAGATTTGAAAAAATTACGAATGTATAAATAAAAATTCTTAAATTATGATGATTTTGATGATCTTCAAGATCAAAAGTCAAGAATTTTCAATTGCAAATTGTCAGCTTAACTGTTCACAACTGAAGAATTTGCAATTGCAAAACTAAAAAATTAAATTTTAATTTTAAATCTGCAAATATGATATATTCCAAAAAAGCATTCAAAATTGCATCATTTTCTATTATACACTTTAAATATTAAAGAGGCTTCAATTTAAAATGTTTAAAATGGAAAAATCTTAAATTGCAAATCGTTAAAATTGAAGGATTTTCAATAGTAAATTTTCAAAATTGAACTATACAAAAAAAACGTTCAAAATTACATACCCTTAAAATTAAATTTAAATTATAAATCTTTCAAATTGAAAAGTTTTTAATTTAGAAAATTTATGATTAAAAATTATGCAAGTTTTAAGTTTTACAATTAGAAATTCTACAATTTTGATGGTTTACATTGGAAATTTCATCAATTTGCAGTTCATCAATTTTTCAAGAAAAACTTTGTAAGTTTTAGGCTTAAAAATGTAAAAGTTTGTAATTTTTATGATTTACATTAGCAATTTTTTCAATTTGAAAGATTTTTAATTGAAAACTTGACTTTTGATCTTTAAAATCATCAAAGTTTGAGAATTTTTATTTATACATCTTCATGATTCTCATCTTCATTATTATCTTCATTAACTCAACTTTTGATTTTCAAAATTTAAGAAGTATTAATAAGGCATATATAAAATTGAAGTTTATTTAATTTTGAATATTTACAATGAAATTTTATGCAAGTTTTGAGTTTTACAATTAAAAATTCTGTAATTTTCATTCTTTATATTTGAAATTTCTTCAGTTTGGAAGATTTAGAATTGAAAATTTGAACTTTGATCTTCAAAATCATCAAAATTATCAAAATTTAAGAATTGTTATTTATAAATCTTGAAAATTAAAAAGTCTTCAATTGCAAATCTTCAACATTAAAGAATTTTTTTATTGAAAATCTTCAAAATTGAACTATTCCAAAAAAAGTTCCAAATTACATACTTTTAAAATATAAATCTTGAAGATTGAATAATTTGTAATTTTATATTTTCAAAATTCAAGAAGTTTCAATTCTAACTCTTCAAAATTGCTGAACTTTGAATTGTAAATCGTTAAAATTGAAGTCTGAATTTTATAATTTTCTGTAATTTTGATGATTTATATTCAAAATTTCTTCAGTTTGAAAGATTTAGAATTGAAAACTTGACTTTTGATTTCCAGAATCATCCAAATTTAAGAATTTCTATTTATTTATTCTTTAAAATTAAAGAGTTTTCAATTGTCAATCTTCAAAATTGAAGGATTTTAAATTGCAAATCGTGAAAATTGAAGAATTTTCAATTATAAATCTTTAAAATTGAACTATTAAAAAAATGTTCCAAACTACATACCTTTAAAATATAAATCTTTTCTGGTTGAAAATTTAAACTGTTTTGCTAAAAAATTTTTTTTTTTTTGTTATAGAAAATGCGTCTTTTCCGATAGAAAATTAATATTTTGCTAGAAAAGTAATCTCTTCTGGTTGAAAATTCATATTTTTTGGTTGAAAGTTTCTTGTTTTTCATTAAAACGTCTACTGTCATATTTTGGGTTCAGAATTGATCTTTTTAGGTTAAAAATTCAACTATTTTGTGGAAAATTCAATTATTTTGTTGAAAATTTAACTGTTTTGTTAAAAAATAATCTTTTTTGGTTGCAAATTCGACTGTTTTGTTGAAAATTGGCTTTTTGGATAGAAAATTCGTCATTTTGGATTAAAAGTTCATCTTTTAGTAAAAGAGTCATATTTTTGGTAGAAAAGTCTTGTTTTTGGTTGAAAATTTATCATTCTTTGTTGAAAATTTATCATTTTTGGATGATAATTCAACTGTCTTTTAAAAGATTTGTTATTAAGGCTTAAAAATTCAACTATTTGGTTTGAAATGTTACTATTTTTGGTTGAAGTTTAATCCTTTTTTTTTTTTTTTTTGTTTTGAAAATTCTATCATATAGTTGAAGATTCATCTTCTTAGGTTGACAATGCAACTATTTGATAAAAAATTCAATCTTTTATTGAAAATTCGTCTTTTATTTGAAAATTTATCTTACTTGATTGAAAATAAACTTTTTTTGTTGAAAATTCATCTTTTCGAGCTCAAAAGTCAAATGTTTTCTAAAGAATTCTACTTTTTAGCTAGGAAAATAAACTCTTGTGTTGAAAATTAATTTTTGTTGGTTTAAAATTCCACTATTATTCCCCTATTTTCTTGAAAAATCGCCCTATTTCTCTTATTTTGAGAGAATTTTGGGCTGTGAAAGCTGGAATCACTTTTACAATAATTTACATTATATATTTTACCTTGGAGTTCTAAAATGTATCATTATTTTCAAAATTTATATAATAAAGCAATTAGTATTGAATAATTATTAATGTAAACGCTTAGAAAAACCGGGAAAAATCTAATTTCCAACCGGAAAAATCGGGAAATAGTCTGGAATTTTTTTTTTTAATGAATCGTGACATACGATGATTTTGTAAATCTCTCCACCTGGGGTGATTGCTAGAGAAATTAATTAGTGATCCGTTTTGTGGGTAAATCTCTTTTCCTACAGATCCCTTACTTACACAATAATAAAAAAAATTATAATATTTTAGTGGCGACGACGATATAAATGATGTTGCGGCAATGGGAGGCGTTAATCTCGCGGAGGAATCTCAAAGAATCCTCGGATCAACAGAATTTGTTGGGACGCAAATTAGGTCCTGTAAAGACGAAGCCTTTTTACTCCTGTCTCCCTTGCAGCAAAGAATCAAGCAAATAGGTAATTTTTATTTAATTATTATTATTTAATTAATTATGATTTAATTTAATTATCTATTTAGTGTACGTCCTCTTCCTCGCGGTATTTTCAGAAAAATCGAAGTGCATTCATGGGTAAAGTAATTAAATTTGATAGATTTGCTCTAACGTTTAATATTTCAAAATAATGTAGAAAATTAAAGCAAAGTGCTCATAAAATAAGCACCTAAGTTGATGCAATTTAACAGCTCGATTAACATTTGTGTCGAATGTTTTTTTCAGGTTTTCATGCAGAATATTAATTTTTAACTGATTGGCGTTTTCAGTATCGAAGTACGCGTTGGAAGAGCCGAATCAAGAGGTTTCTACCCTTATTTCGCATGCAGTGCAAGAAAGGTTAAAAAATCTAGTGGAAAAACTTGCAATCATAGGGGAACATAGGATAGACCTTAACAAAGTGAGTACAGTTATTTCAATTATAATTTCAATTTTAGGGTTGCATAAAATCGGGAAGACCCAGGGCTTGGAACGGGTTACTTTTTAGTAACTTAGTTACTTTTTTGATCCGCGGTTACTAAAAAGTTACTTATTTTATGAAAAGGTTTTTTTTTGGTTACATTTTTTTCCCGAAATAACAAAATTAATTAATTCATTAATCGTACTATTTAAAAACTTGTGAAAAATGTAAACATTCAAATTTTTTCAGTAAATTTGGCACTTTAGAGCCGGGAAAATGAGGGGAAAACAATAAAATAATAATTAGTTCGTATGCAAAATGTATAAAAAGTAGTATCAATTGAATTATTATTAATCCTGATAAAACAGGGTGTCTACCCTACCTGGAAAACCTGGAATTATCAGGGAATTTTTATATACCTGGAAAAACCTGGAAATGTCAGGGAATTTTTTTTTAAGTCGGAATTTTTTCGAGAGCGTGCTTAATTTCGTTTAAATTTCAATATAAAATTGAATAACAATGATTCTTTATTTGTAAAAGTAGCTTTATATTAGTGTATTTAACTTTTTTTGTTGAAAATTCCTTTTTGGTTTGAAATTAATTTTTTTAACTGAAAATTTAACTATTCTATTTTTGGTTAAAAATTGTTCGTCTTTTAGTTGAACATTTAAGTATCTGGTTGAAAATTCATGTATTTTGTTGAAAATTCGTTCTTTTTAATTGAAAATTCAACAATATATTCGAAAAATGTTCTCTCGCTTGACTGAAAAATCTTTCTTAGTTGAAAATTCAACTGTTTAAAAAAAAATTAAAATCTTTTTTGGTTGAAATATCCACTACTACATTTTTTGTTCAGAATTCAACTTTATTGAAATGAAAATTTAATTATTTGGTTAGTTAAAAATGTTATCTGTTTGATTGAACATTAATTTTCTTACCTACAAATTTATTTATGCAATTTTTGGTTAAAAATGATTTTTTTTTTTTAGTTGAAAATTCATCATTTTAGTTAAAAATGTATCACTTTGGTTGAATTTTTTGTGTGGAAAATTTATTTTTTTAACTAAATATTTAACTATTTCATTTTTGTTGAAAACTGATCTTTTTTAGTTCAAAATATAACTATATGGTTGAACATTTGTATTTTTTAGATAAAAACTCAACTATTTCATTGAAAATGTATGTATTTTGTTGAAAAATGGTCTTGTTTTTGGCAGAAAATGAAAATTAATCTTTTTGGTTGAAAATTCAATTAATCCAGTTAAATATTCATCATTTTAGTTGAAAATTGATGTATTTTGTTGAAAAATAGACTTTTTTTGGTAGAAAATGAATCTTTTCGGATGATAATTCAACTATTTGATTAAAAATGCATCTTTCAAATCGGTCAAATCTTTCTGAATTAAGCATATTAATTGAATCCGTAGAATCTGAAAAAAAATTATTTATAATAAACTCGCGAAACTGGAATTGTCAGGAAATTTTCTTCCAGGATTGGAGTAGACATCCTGTAAAAGTCGCAATTTAGCTAAAATTGCTAGTTTTTACATTAAAATTTAAATCTTTTTTGTTGAGATTTTAGTTTAAAATTAGTCTTTTTTGTAGAAAGTTAATCTTCTGGATTGAAAATCACCCTTTTGTTTTAAAATACATAATTTTATTTGAAAGTTCATCTTTTTGGTTAGAAATGTACTTATTTTGTTGAAAATTCGTCTTTTTCGGTTGAAGATTCCCCTGTTTTCGTAGAAAATTCAACTATTTGGTTTACAGATAACTTTTTTCGTCAAAAATCCATATTTACTGGTTGAAAATTTAGCTGCTTTATAAAATTGGTCTTTTTGGCTCAAAAATTCAACAATTTGGTTGAAAAATAACCTATTTTGTTGAAAAATCGTCTTTTTTAAATCAATTCTACTGTTTTTTATATTAAATTAAAACCTTTTTTCGGTTATTGTATCAAATATTACATTTTTCCTTAACAATTCATCTTTTTAAGTCAGAAAAATTCAACCATTTTGTTAAAAGTTGAACTAATTTTTTAAACGTACGTGTTTTTGTTGAAGATTCATAATTTTGGTGGAAACTTCTTGTTTAAAAATTATTCTTTTCGGTTAAAAATTCAAGTATTCCAGTTAAATATTTATCATTTTAGTTGAAAATTCATCTTTTAGGTTGGAATAAAATTACTTGGTTGAAAGTTAAACTCTTTTGTTACAATTTTGTTGTTGCTGAAGATTAGTCGTTTTAATTAAAAATTAATTTCTTTGGTTGAAAAATGAGCTGTTTCATTGAAAACTTGATTTTTCTTTGGATGGTTTTCGTTTGAAAATTATTTTTTTTAGCTGAAAATGTAACTATTATTCCAGTTGAATATTCCATAATTTTAGTTAAAAATTCATCTCTAGTTCAACATTCATTTTTTGACTAAACATTTAGTTATTCAATTTTTGGTTGAAAAATTATCTTTTTTAGTTGAAAACTCGTCTTTTTTGGTAGAAATTAGTCTTCTTGGTTGAAAATTCATCTTTTTGGTCAAAAATTCAATTATTCTAGTTAAAGATTCATCATTTCACTTAAAAGTTAATCTTTCTGATTAAAAATTCAACTATTCCAGTTAAATATTCACAATTTTATTTGAAAATTCATCACTTTGTTTGAAAATGTAACTATTTTTTTTAAAGTTAGTTTTTTTTGTTGAAAGTAATTTTTTTAACTGAAAATTTAACTTATTCCAATTAAAAAATCTATAGTTGTAGTTGAAAATCCATCTGTTTGGTTAAACATTAATTTTTTAAACTTGAAATCGAATTATTTAAGTTTAATCTTTAAATTAAAGTTGAAAATTAAGTTTAAAGTTAAATCCATATTTACTGGTTGAAAATTCAACTGTTTTGTAAAAATTGTTTTCTTTTCCTTAAAAAATCAACAATTTGATTGAAAAATAACCTATTTTGTTGAAAAATCGTCTTTTTAAAATGAATTCTACTGTTTTTTATATTAAATTACAATCTTTTTTGGTTATTGTATCAACTATTACATTTTTCGTTAACAACTCATCTTTTTTAGTCAGAAAATTTTACCATTTTGTTAAAAGTTGAACTTCTTTCTTAAACATACATTTTTTTCTTGAAGATTCATAATTTTGGTGGCAACTTCGTCTTTTTTGGTAAAAAATCTTTCTTTTTGGTTACTTTTTTGCTACATTATTCTTACTTTTCGGTTACATATTTGAGAGAAGTATGGTTGCTGTTTTACTATTTTTTGAAGCTTGAGCAGTTCCGAGCCCTGGGAAGACCTGGAAAAGTCATGGAATTTTGAAAAAGTTTTGGAAAACCTAAAAAAGTTGTAGAATTTTGAAAAAGTTATTTGATTTTTTTTATTTGCACCTATTTTCAAGTCTTAGTCGTAAGTTTGGTACTCGAATTTTTGATATTCCAAACATACAGAAAAAATAAGTTTCTCAATTTAAAAAAAAAATGGATTTATCGTTTTTATTTTAGGATAGGGAGTTTCTGTAAAGAAATATAATTTCATTTGGAACAGGGAATTTTTCACATGGAACGGGAATTTTTTAAAAGAATTATAATTCGGATTTAGAGGAAAGAAATTTAAAAAAATACCTCTTCCAAGTTACATTGTTCGTTGCGAATTTATCTTTTTTTAAGTTAAAAATTCAACTACTTGCGGTTAAAAGTTAAACTCTTTTGTTAAAAATTAATTTTTCTTTGTTTGAAGAGTCACCATTTTAATTGAAAATTCATCTCTTTTTGAAAATGTAACTACTTTGTTGAAAATCAATTCTTTAACTAAAAATTTAACTATTCCAGTAGAAAATTTAACTATTTTGCTGATTATTTTGGTTGAAAATTCATCAGTTTGGTTGAAAATTAATACCCTCAACTAAAAATTGATCTTTTCTAGTTCAAAATTCAACAATTTGGATGAAAATTTGTCCTTTTTAATTGAAAATTTAACTATTTCATTGAAAATTCACGTATTTTGTTTAAAAAATTGATTTTTTTAAAAGAAAATGATCTTTTTCTTTGAAAGTTAATCTCCTTACTTAAACGATATTTTTTAGGTTGAAAATTCAAGTATTCCAGTTAAATATCATTTTAGTTGAAAATTCATTTTTTAGGTTGGAAATAAAATTACCTTGTTGAAAATTAAACTCTTTTGTTAAAAATTAATTATTTTGTTAAAGATTCATCATTTTAATTAAAACTTCATTTCGTTGGTTGCAAAATGAGCTATTTGTTTGAAAACTTGTTTTTTCTTGGGATGAAAAGGAATTTTTTGCCGAAAATTTAACTATTTTGTTGAAAATTGGTTTCTTTTTTGGTTGACAATTTTATTTTTTTTAAACTGAAAATGTAATTATTATTCCAGTTGAATATACCATAATTTTAGTTAAAAATTCATCTCTTTGGTTGAACATTCATTTTTTGACTACAAATTTAATTATTCAATTTTTGGTTGAAAAATGATCTTTTTTATTTGAAAATTCGTCTTTTTTGGTTGAACCGTGATTTTTTAAACTTAAAACTAAAAAGTAAACACTTTTTAAATTATATGTTCATTTATTTTTATTTTAAGTCATTTTAAATCAATAATTGTTCAGTTGTTATTTATACATCAAAATTAGAAAATGTTAAATTTATTTCTCTGAAATTTGAAAGATGCAAGGCTTTATATTTGAAACAATTCAGTTCCAAAATGTTTAGTTTTGCCTATTTGATTTATAATTGATAGGAATTACAAAATTGTTTGTTATGTAATGAAAAAAATTAATTTAAAATTAAAAAAATGGAAACAGTTTAATATTTAACGTTCAAATCTGTGAATTGTTTAGTTTTGAACAAATTCAGAATCATCTTGTAAACTGAATTATTGTTCAATTTTTGATAATCAATTAAAAAATAATTAATTTATATTTACAGTTGATCAACTTAAAAAGTATTTTATAAAAAAATTAATTTCAATAATGATTTTAATTGTTTTGTAATTGTTCATGTCTTTAAAACTTAATTTAAAAATTCTTTAAGTGGAAAATGTACTAAATTGTAAAATAGTACTAATGGTAAATAATTTAAAAACTTAACAATTGAACTTAATATTTAAAAAAGTTAAAGTCGAATTTATTTAAAATTGCATTTATATTATATGATATAAAATTTATGATATTTCAAATGATTGAATAGATTTTTCTTCTAAAAATTGAACAAATCTTCGGTCACAAAATAGATTCACTGTCATTTCTCTGCTTTTCCTGGTCTCAAAAATGGTCGAAAAACTGCGTTTTTGCAATATTATGTGTAGAAATTTGTAATTTAATAAATCAATAAATGCTTCAAAATAAATCTTTAAATAAATATTTTAAAAAACTAGAACTAGCTTTTGCAAATCGTACATTTTCGTTATTTTTTTGTAGAAATTCGTAATTTTCTACGAAATTATTTAAAACTTATGGAAAACTGAACCTTCATTTTGGAGCCTTAAATTTTCCTATTTATTCGGAGACAATTTAATTTATTCATAATTATGTGTAGAAATTTGTAATTGTTCAAGAATAAACATAAAAAAACAGGAACTAACTTCTGCAAATCGTAAATTTTCGTTATTTTTTATAGAAATTTAGATTTTTTTATAAATACCTATTAAAAATTATGATAATCCAAGTATTCATTTCGAAATTTGTAATTTTTTAAGAATAAATAATTGGAAACTAGAACTGACTTTTAAAAATTGCGAATGGGCGTTCTTTTTTGCAGAAATTCGTAATTTTCTATAAAAACACATTAAAAATTATGAGAAACATTTTCTAAAAACAAAATTTGAAAAACGACTAGTTTTTCCGGGCTTATATTTTCGTAAAATTTCGTACTAAGGTACAATCATTCATAAATCTTTGTAGAAATTTTTTAATTTCCTACAAAAAACTATAAACATTGTAGTTGAAAATTAATATTTTTGGTTGAAAAGAAAACTACTTGGTTGAAAGTTAAAAATTTATTTTTATGGTTTAAAATTCGTCTATTACAGTTGAAGATTAATTTTGGTTGCATTTTTTTTTGTGTGGGAAATTAATTTTTATAACTAAAAATTTAACTATTTAATTTTTGGTTGACAACTGATCGTTTTTAGTTAAAAATGCAACTATTTGATTGAAAGTAGATCTTTTTAAATTGAAAATTTGAAAAAAAGTATTTTTTGGTAAAAAATCAATCTTCTTGGTTGAAAATTCATCTTTTTGAATGAAAATTCAACTATTCCAATTAAAGATTCATCATTTTAGTTGAAAATGTATCTTTTTGGTTTAAACATAATCTATTCCTGCTGAAGATTCTCCATTTTTGTTAAAAATTCATCACTTTGGTTGAAAATTTTTTTGTGTGGAAAATCAATTTTTTCCAACTAAAAGTTTAACTATTCGATTTTTTGGTTTACAATTTATCTTTTTAGTTGAAAATTCATGTATTTTGTTGAAAATTCGTCCTTTTTTGTTAAAAAATTATCTTCTTGCTGAAAATTCATTTATTCCAGATGAACATTCATCATATTAGCTGAAAATTTATCACTTTGATATTTTTTTTTTTTGTGGGAAATTAATTTTGGTAACTAAAAATTGAACTATTCAATTTTTGGTTGACAATTTATCTTTTTTAGTTGAAAATTCATGTAGTTTGTTGAGAATTCGTCTTTTTGGTAGAAATAAATCTTTTTGTTTGAAAATTCATCTTTTTGTTTGAAAATTCAAGTATTTCAGTTAAATATTCATCATTTTAGTTGAAAATTAATCACTTTGATGGAAAATTTGTTTGTTTTTTGGTGGAAATTAATTTTTTCAACTGAAAATTCAACTATTTGGTTTAAAATTGATATTTTTTAAATTAAAAATTCAACTATTTGGAGGGGATTTTATGTATTTTGTTGAAAAATGAAAAAAAGTATTTTTTTGGAAGCGAATTAATCTTTTCGGTTGAAAATGCAATATTTTTACTTGAAAAGTTAGGAATGTGAAGCGTTTTAACAGGGCTCTGAACGGGTTACTTTTTAGTAACTTAGTTACTTTTTTGATCCGCGGTTACTAAAAAGTTACTTATTTTATGAAAAGGTTACTTTTTGTTACATTTTTTGCCCGAAATAACGAAATGAATTAATTCATTAATCGTATTATTTAAAAACTTGTGAAAAATGTAACAATTTACATTTTTTCAGTAAATTTGGCACTTTAGAGCCCGGAAAATTAGGGACTGACAATAAAATAATTATTAGTTCGTATGTAAAATGTATAAAAGGGCTATCAATTTAATTTTAATGAATCCTGATAAAAATTGCAATTTAGCTAAAATTGCTAGTTTTTAATTTAAAATTTAAATCTTTTTTGTTGAAATATCGAACTATGTATTATATTTTTGGATGAGAATTTATCTTCTTTGGTTGAAATTCGGTTAAAAGCTGAACAATTTTTGTTAAAACTTTATTTATTTGTTGATTTTATTTCAAAATTCATCTTTTTGGTTAGAAATGTACTCATTTTGTTGAAAAGTAGTCTTTTTCGGTTGAAGATTCTTCTGTTTTCGTATAAAATTCAACTATTTGGTTGACAGATAACTTTTTTGTCAAAAGTCCATATTAAATGGTTGAAAAAAAAACTATTTTGTTGAAAAATCATCTTTTTTTGAATGAATTCTACTGTTTCTTATATTAAATTAAAATCTTTTTTGTTTATTACATCAACTGATACATTTTTCGTTATCAATTCATCTTTTTTAGTCAGAAAAATTCAAACTTTTTGTTCATAGCAGAACTACTTTCTTAAACATACATTTTTTTGTTGAAGATTCATAATTTTGGTGGAAACTTCGTCTTTTTTGGTGAAAAATATTTCTTTTTGGTTACTTTTTTGCCACATTATTGTTACTTTTCGGTTACTTTTTTGAGAGAAGTATGGTTACTATTTTACTATTTTTTGAAGCTTGAGCAGTTCCGAGCCCTGGTTTTAAGTATAAGAAGATAAAATAAAAATTTGTTTGAATTATTATTCAAATTCATGGACTTTCGAGATATATTCAAGAAATGATAAATTATATTTTTAGTATTATTTAATTATTGAATTAATCGATGGTGCTAAAATATTTAAGAATATTTCATAATTTTTTAAAGCTTTCGAAATTAAACATATTAATTAAATCTCTAGAAACGAAAACAAATCATTTATAATAAACTCGCGAAACTGTATATTCCGAATTGATTGGTTTTTAAGAATGCGAAATATTTGAATGGCTCCCTATTTTTAAAAATTATGCTGGAAAAGAACGAGGAATTGTCCGGAATTTTTTTTTCAGTATTAGATTAGATATCCTTCTGTAGCAACTCTGAATCTCAAAATAATTGATTTTATCAGGTAATATTTTTTATTTTCACTTTCGATTAATTTGTGTTATAGATGGATCCCAGGTATGAAGTTTCACAGGATGTAAGAACACAGCTGAAATTTCTCGAAGATTTAGACAGGGTAGAACGTAGGAGGCATGAAGAGCACGAAAGAGAAATGTTGCTGCGTGCCGCGAAGAGTCGAGCGAAAACGGAGGATCCTGAACAGGCCAAGCTGAAAGCGAAGGCGAAAGAGGTAAGTTCTGCAATTTTTTGATTTTTTTTTATGTTTAGGAATTATTTAATCGACTTTTTTACAATTTCGATTTCGATTTTTTGAGTTGATTTTGAAAAAAAGACATGGTTGGGACTCTTTAACACTATTAGAGACTTTTTGAACGATGCTACTATTTTTGACTCTATTTTGGAAAAATTAGATTATCCATTCTTTTCCCTATTTACCTCTTTTTCAATTTTTCACAGAATTCATTTTTTCCTCCTGTTTTCAAGAAACTTCAACCTTTTCTCGTTTTTTTCTCAAATGAGAACTGGATTAATAGAACTCAATAATAAAATCCGACTTTTCGGTTGAAAGTTTATTCTTTTTAATTGAAAAGTCTATTACTATATTTTTGGGTTCAAAAGTTATCGCTTTTCGTCGAAAATTTAAATGTTTTTTGAACATTCGTCTTTTTGGATAGAAAATGCGTCCATTTGGATTACCAATTCATCACTTGGTGAGAAAGTAATCTTTTTTGTTGGAAAATTCAACTTTTTTGAAGATATTTCGTATTTTTGGATAGAAAATTCGTTCTTTTGAATTCGAAATTCAATTTTTGGTAGAAAAGTCAACTGTTCTTTAAACATTCGTTTTTTTTTAAATAGAAAATTCGTCCTTTTGGTTTACCAATTCATCTTTTGGTGAAAAAGTAATCTTCTTTGTTTGAAACTTCAACTGTTCTGTTGATAATTCGTCTTTTTGGATAGAAAATTCGTTCTCTTGGATTCGAAATTCATCGTTTGGTAGAGAAGTTAACTGTTTTTTGAACATTCGTCTTTTTGGATAGAAAATTCGTCCATTTGGATTACCAATTCATCGTTTGGTGAAAAAGTAATCTCGTTCGCTTGAAAATTCAACTGTTTTGTTGATAATTCGTTTTTTGGATAGATAATTTGTCCCTTTGGATTACCAATTCATTTTTTGGTGTAAAAATAATCTTTTTTGTTTGAAAATTCAACTTTTTTGTAGATAATTCGTCCTTTTTGATAGAACATTCGTTCTTTTGGATTAGAAATCCATCGTTCAGTAGAAAAGCTAACTGTTTTTTGAACAGTCGTTTTTTTGGATAGAAAATTCGTCCTTTCGGATTA
>CAKNYM010051571.1:138933-177988 GCA_932195095.1 Andricus curvator | reverse complement strand
GTTTGGTAGAAAAGTCAACTGTTTTTTGAACATTCTTTTTTTTTGGATGGAAAATTCGTTCTTTTGGTTCACCAATTCATCGCTTGGTGAAAAAGTAATCTTTTTCGGTTGAAAATTCAACTGTTTTGTTAATAATTCATCTTTTGGATGGAAACGTTGTCCTTTTGGATTACCAATTCATCTTTTGGTGAAAAAGTAATCTTTTTTGCTTGAAAATTCAACTTTTTTGTAGATAATTCGTCTTTTTGGACAGAAAATTCGTTCTTTTGGATTGGAAATTCATCACTCAGTAGAAAATTCAACTTTTCTAGTTGAAAATTCAACTGTCTTCTAAAAAGTTCGCCTTTGTGGCTTACAAATTAAACTATTTGGTTAAAAAAATTGACTATTTGGTTAAAAATTTCACTATTTGCTTTAAAATGTAATTATTTTTTTAAAAATTCAACCATTTTGTTTATAGGTCATCTTTTTTTTGGTCAAAACCTCATCTGTTTTATTGAACATGTCTTTTTGGATATAAAATTCGTCCTTGATTAAAAATTCGTCCTTTTGGATTAAAAATTCATCGCTCAGTAGAAAATTCAACTTTTCTAGTTGAAAATGGAACTGTCTTCCAAATAATTCGTCTTTTTGGATTGAAAATTCAACTATTTCGTTAAAAATTGAACTACTAGGTTGAAAATGCAACTTTTTTTTTGTTTAGTTTAATCCTTTTTGTTTGAAAATTCGACCATTTAGTTGAAGATTCATCTTTGTAGGGTCTTCTAAAAAATTCATCTTTTTGGCTTAAAAATTCAACTTTTCTAGTTGAAAGTGCAACTGTCTTCTAAAAAGTTCGTCTTTATGGCTTAAAAATTCAACTATTCGGTTAAAAATTGAACTATTTTCATATGTCCTTTTTTAAAGATTCATCTTTTGGTTGAAAATTCATATTTTTTGTTGAAAATTCAACTATTTGTTTGAAATTCCACTGTTTTGGTTGAAGGTTGATCTTTTTTGTTTGAAAGTTGGACCATTTGGTTGAAAATTCATCTTTGTAGTCTCCTAAAAAATTCGTCTTTTTGGCTGAAAGATTCAACTTTTCTGGGTGAAAATGCATTTGTCATTGTCTTCTAAAAATTTCGTCTTTATGGCTTGAAAATTCAACTATTTGCTTAAAATTTCTAATAAATTGTTGAAAATTCAATTGTTTTGTTGAACATTCGTCTTTTCGGATATAAAATTCGTCCTGTTGGATTGAAAATTCATCGTTTAGTAGAAAATTGTACAATTTGGTTAAAAATTTAATTATTCTGTCGAAACTTCAACTGTTTTGTTGAACATGTCTTTTTGGATATAAAATTCGTCCTTTTGGATTTAAAATGTATCGCTCAGTAGAACATTCAACTTTTCTAGTTGAAAATTCAACTGTCTTCTAAAAAGTTTGTCTTTTTATTTTGAAAATTCAACTATTTGGTTAAAAATTCAATTATTCTGTTGAAAATTCAACTTTTTTGTTCAAAAGTAATATTTTTTGATCGAAAATTCAACTGTTTTGTTGAACATTCGTCTTTTTGGACATAACATTCGTATTTTTGGATTGAACATTCATCGCTCAGTAGAAAATTCAACTTTTCTAGTTGAAAATTGCAATTATCTTATAAAAAAAAGTCATCTTTTTGGCTTAAAAATTCAACTATTTGGCTAAGAATGTAATTATTTTCTTAAAAATTTAACCATTTTGTTCAACAGTCACCTTTTTTTTGGTGGAAAATTAAACTGTATGTTGAAAATGTCTTTTTTGGATATAAAATTCGTCCTTTTAGATTAAAAATTCATCGCTCAGTAGAAAATTCGACTTTTCTAGTTGAAAATGCAACTGTCTTCCAAAAAATTCGTCTTCTTTGCTTGAAAATTCAACTATTTCGTTAACAATTCAACCATTTAGTTGAAAATGCAACTATTTTGGTTGACGTTCGATCTTTTTTGTTTAAAAATTGGACCAGTTACTGGAAGATTCATCTTTGTAGGGTCTCCTAAAAAATTCGTCTTTTTGGCTGAAAAATCCAGCATTTTCTGGGTGAAAATGCAACTGTCTTCTAAAAATTTCTTCTTTATGGTTTGAAAATTTTAACTATTTGGTTCAAAATTTGATTATTTTCTTGAAAATTCAACAGTTTTGTTCAAAAGACATATTGGTTTTTGGTCAAAACTTTAACTGTTTTGTTGAACATTCGTCTTTTTGGACATAAAATTCGTCCTTTTGGATTGAAAATTCATCGCTCAGTAGAAAATTCAACTTTTCTATTTGAAAATTCGACTTTCTCCTGAAAAGATCGTCTTTGTGGCTTAGAAAATCAACTTTTTGGTTAAAAATGTAATTATTTTTTTAGAAAATTCAACCATTTTCTTCAAAAGTCATATTTTTAGATCGAAACTCCAATTGTTTTGTTGAACATGTTTTTTTGGATATAAAATTCGTCCTTCTTGATATATAATTCGTCCTTTTATATCAAAAATTCAACTTTTCTAGTTGAAAATGTAACTGTCTTCCAAAAAATTCGTCCTTCTGGCTTGAAAATTCAACTGTTTGGTTTAAAATGCAACTATTTTGGGTTGAAATTTAATATTTTTGGTTTGAAAATTCGACTTTTTGGTTGAATATTTATCTTTGTAGGGTTTCCTAAAAAATTCGTCTTTTTGGCTGAAAAATTCAACTTTTCTGGGTGAAAATACAATTTCTTTCTAAAAATTTCGTCTTTATGGCCGGGAAAATCAACTATTTGTTTAAAAATTTAATTATTTTGTTGAAAATTCAACAGTTTTATTCAAAAGTCATATTTTTTGGTCGAAACTTCAACTGTTTTGTTGAAGATGTCTTTTTGGATATAAAATTCGTCCTTTTTGATATAAAATTCGCCCTTTTAGATTAAAAATTTAACTTTTCTAGTTGAAAATGCAACTGCTTTCTAAAAAATTGTCTGTTTGGCTTGAAAATTGAACTATTTCGTTAAAAATGCAATTATTTGGTTGAAAATGCAACTGTTTTTAGTTTAGTTTAATCCTTTTTGTTTAAAAATTCGACTATTTAGTTGAAGATTCATCTTTGTAGGGTCTTCTCTAAAATTCGTCTTTTTGGCTTAAAAATTCAACTATTCGGTTAAAAATGAACTTTTGTGTTAAAAATTCATCTTTTTTGGTATAAAGGTCAACTCTTTTTTAAAAATTCCACTGCTTTGTTGATAATTGAATATGGTACCTGCATTAATTTTATTTCAGAGAATTTCTTGCCCTGTTTTCGTGAAAAATCACCCTATCCCTGAAATAGTCTCGATAGTCGAGAAGAAACTGTTAACATGAAAATCTCTTCTCAGATGCAACGCGCGGAGATGGAAGAGTTGCGGCAGCGGGAAGCGAATTTAACAGCCTTGCAGGCGATTGGACCACGAAAAAAGCCGAAATTGGACAGCGGTGGTGCGACAAGCAGTACTGGCGCGAGTTCCGGTTTGAGTGCGACGGCTTCCGGTTTGAACAGACAAATGCCACTGAGACCTCGGGTGAAAAGGGTGAACATGAGGGACATGTTATTCCTCCTGGAGCAGGAAAAGGAGACGTGTAGAAGTGCAACGCTTTATAAATCGTACTTGAAGTGATGTACTGTGAAGGGCAGGAACTACTCGAGTGACCCGCCCGTAACCCGGCGCCCTACTTGCTGCATGGTCTTGTGTGAGCTGGTCTCAGCAGTAGACCTAGACCACAAATTCTGCGATGCGTTGTTGTTCCTTGAGCTCCTCCTCCTCCTGGAGCGGCACGCAATGAAGCTGGCTCTGTGTAGGTTGGCCTGGTATTGCAAAAAACAAACTTTGAACACTTTGAACACACTTGAACTAACGTTACTGCATACTACGTCGATTCTAAGCTTCTTCTCTTCCCTATTGTAAATGACTGAAGTTTTTTAAAACTGTAAAATACAACAAAATGTAATAAATCGTTCTTTATTTTTTAAACTCGGAAAATACACATCTGTAAAGTGAGTGAGCGGAGCGATGTGTATGAGCACATCTCTCAAAGAAGTCGTGGGGCAATTGGCGAGTTGTCCCATTATCTAGTGCTGTATTGCGCGCGAATGTTTCCCGAATGAATCCACAAAGAAGTGAACTGAAAACTGAACTGAACTGAACGTTTGTTTGATTGATTGTTTGATTGTATGTAGATTGTAGAGTCTGGTCTTTATTCTGTACATCGATATCTCCGTGTTGGAAGAACTTCTCACCGAGGGTTCGTCTAAGATAATCACTGATTTTCTACTCGTTCATAACTCGATGGTTTAGTTTGTTTAGAATTATTTTTCGATCATTTCAATTCCTTTCAATACAGGCTCAATTCCCTGAATTTTTTGGATTACTTGAATTATCTGAGTTCCTTGAATTCTCTGAACTGTTATGTGAATTTCTTGAATTCTTATAAAATCCTTCAACTCTCGGAATTCCTTGAAGTCTTTGAAATTCTTCGAATTCCTTCAAGCAATTGGAATTCCTCGAAGTCCTTGGAGTTGTTTAAATTCTCTGAATTTATGGAATTCCTTTGATTTCCTTGGAATTATCTGAGGTACTTGAATTATCTGAGGTACTTGAATTATCTGAGTTCCTTGAATTCTGTGAACTATGTGAATTTCTTGAAATCTTCTTCATTCCATAAACTCTCTGAATTCCTCGAATTCCTGGACGGCTTTAAAATTCCTGTAAGAAATTTGAATTCCTCGAAATCCTTGGAATTGCCTGAATTTATGGAATTCCTTTGGATTCCTTATTCTCTGAATTCATGAAATTCTTTTGGATTCCTTGTAATTCTCTGAATTCATGGAATTCCTTTGGATTCCTTGATTTTCTCCGAATTCCTTGGAATTCTTTTGGATTCCTTGGAATTCTTTGAATTCATAGAATATCATTGAATTCTTTGGAATTCACGGAATTCCTTTGGATTCCTTGGAATTCTCTTAATTCATGGAATTCCTTGGAATTCTATGAATTCATGTAATTCCTTTAGATTCTTTGTAATTCTCTGAATTTTGTGTAATTCCTGTGGATTCCTGGGAATTCTCTGAATTCATGAAATTCCTTTGGATTCCTTGGAATTCTCTGTATTCATGTAATTTCTTCGGGTTCTTTGGAATTCATTCGGGTTCCTTGGAATTCCTTTGGATTCCTTGGAATTCTCTGCATTTATGGCATTCGTTTGAATTCCTTGGAATTCTTTGAATTCACGGAATATCTTTGGAATTCATGGAATTCCTTTGGATTCCTTGTAATTCTCTGAATTTATGGAATTCCTTTGGATTCCTTGGAATTCTCTGAATTTATGGAATTCGTTTGGATTCCTTGGAATTCATGGAATTCCTTTGGATTCCTTGTAATTCTCTTAATTTATGGAATTCCTTTGGATTCCTTGGAATTATCTGAATTTATCGAATTCCTTTGGATTCCTGGGAATTCTTTGAATTCATAGAATACCATCGAATTCTTTGGAATTCACGGAATTCCTTTGGATTCCTTGGAATTATCTGAATTCACGGAATTCCTTTGGATTCCTTGGAATGCTCTGAATGCATGGAATTCCTTTGGATTGCTTGGAATTCTGTCAATTCCTTGGAATTCTGTGAATTCACGTAATTCCTTTGGAATTCTACGAATTTATGGAATTCGCGGAATATATTTGTATTCTTTGGAATTCCTTTGGATTAAATTCTAGGAATCCTTGGAATTCTTTGAATTCATGGAATATCTTTGAATTCATGGAATATCTTTGAATTCTTCGGAATTCATGGACTATCTTTGAATTCTTTGGAATACATGAAATTCCTTTGGATTCTTTGGAATTCTCTGATTTAATGAAATTCCTTTGGATTCCTTGGAATTCTCTGAATTCATGGCGTTCCTTGAAGTCGTTGTCTTCGCGCATTTCATGGAATTAATAATAATACAAGGAATTGAAAGGAAATGAAAGAATTCAATGAATTGAGAAGAAATTCAGAGAATATAAAGAATTCAGAAAATTTAAAGAATTCAGAGAATCTAAATAATGCAGAGAATTCAAGGAATGCAGACAATTTAAGGAATTCAGATAAAATTCCACTAAAAAGGAATCCAAGGAATTTAAGTTAATTAAAAATAGTTCTTAATGCTAAATAAAACAGTAGACAGGTTCAATAATTAATACTTTCTATCTTAATATATTATTTATAATTATTTTTAATTCACTTGAATTCCTTAGAATTCACACTGATTTTTTTCAATTCATTTGAATTCCTTAGAATTTACATTGAATTATTTGTAATTCACTTGAATTCTTTAGAATTCACGCTGAATTATTTGAATTATCTGATTTCCTTGTCTTATCTTAAATTAATTATTTTTAAATTCTTCTAAATTCCTTAAATTCTCTGAATTCATCGAAGTCCTTGGAATTCCTTAAATTAATTCATGGAATTCCTTTAGTTCATGGATTTTCTTGGCACTTGCTAAAATATTTGGGATTCTTTGGAATTCTCTGTATTCATGAAGTTCCTTGAAGTCGTGGAATTCTCTGAATTCGTGGAATTGCAAGGAATTGAAAGAAAATCAGAGAATTAATAAATTTGGAAGAAATTCGGAGAATTCACAGAATATAGAAGAAATTCAAGGAATTTTCAGAATTCAGGGAATTCAGAAGATTTAAAGGAAATTAAAAGAATTTGAAAGAATTTAAAAAGCATTCCATGTAATTAAAAATAATACAAAGAATTAAAAAAAGGCAAGTTTAATTCACTTAAATTCCTTTGTATTCACACAGAATTCTCTGAATTCAGAAGATTTTAAGAAAATTAAAAGATTTCAAAAGAATGTGAAAGAGTTTAGAAGCATTCTATGCATTTAAAAAAAAATAAAAATAATTCAAAGAACTCTTACGATATTGAGGGAATTCAAGTGAATTTAAAGTATTTTTAAATGCTAAATAAAACAGTTGACAAGTCATGTAATTAATATTCTCCCTATCTTAGTATATTATTTAGAATTATTTTTAATTCACGTGAATTCCTCCGAATTCACTTGAATTCCTTTGAATTCACACCGACTTCCATTGAATTATCTGCATTATCTGAGTTCCTTGACTTCTCTGAACTATCTGAATTCTCAGAATTCTTTGAATTCTCTGAAGTTCTTAAACTCTCTGAATATCGTGAATTCTTCTAAATTCCTTGAACATGCTGAATTCCTTGAAGTACTTGGAATTAACTAAATTATTTGGGAATTTTTGGAATTTAGAAGAAATTAAATTAATCCGGATAATTCAGAAAATTCGGAAAATTAGAGAATTACGAAGAGTTCAAGAAAATTAAAAGAATTTGAAAGAGTTTAAAAGCTCTCTTCTAAATTCCTTAGACCTTAGACTGAAATTTTCTGAATTCATGGAATCCCTTAAAAACATGAAATTCGTTGAATTACTTGAATTCGGGGGATTACTTGAAGTTGTGGATATTCTTATAATTCTCTGAATTACTTGGAATTCAAGGAATTTAGAGTAAATTCAAGTAATTCATTGAATTCAGGGAATTCAAAAGAAATCAAAGGAATTAAAAATAATTTGAATGCCAAATAAAACAGCAGATAGGTTCAATAGTTTACTCTCTGCCATAGAATATTTTTTTAAATTATTTTCAATTCACTTGAATTCCTTTGAACAATCTGAATTTCCTAAACTCTGAATATTTTGAATTCTTCTCAATTCCTTAAATTCCTGGTATTTCTTGGAATTCTCTGAATTACTTGGGATTAACTGAATTACTTGAGAATGCGGAGAATTAAGAAAATTTGGGAAATTAGGGAATTTAGAAGATTTAAAGGAAATTAGTATAATTCAAAAGAATTTTAAATTCAAAATGAATCAAAAGAATTCAAGTAAATTATAAATAATTCTAAATGCCAAATCAAGCAGCAGACAGGTTCAGTAATTAATAATCTGTCTTATTATATTATTTAAAATTATTTTTAATTCATTTGAATTCACACTGAATTTATTTGAATTCACACTGAATTCATTTGAATTCACACTGAATTCAGACTGAATTCATTTGAATTCACACTGATCTCATTTGAATTCTCTGAATAATCTTAACTTTCTGAATTCGTTGAAGTCTTTAAAATTCCTTGAAGTGGAATTTGGAATTCGTGGAATTCACGCAATTCCTTGAATTCGTGGAATTTCTTGCAATTCTCTGTATTACTTGGGATCAACTAAATTACTTGGGATTCAGAGAATTAAAAGAATTTGGAAAATTCGAAGAATTCAGGGGATTCGGAGAATTTCAGGAATTCAGAATATTTTAAGAAAAGTAAAAGAATTTGAAACAGTTTAAAAGCATTCCATGCAATTCCTTTGAATTCTTTTGAGTTCTTAAATAGTTCAAAAGGATTCAAAAGAATTCAAAATAATTCGAAAGAATTCAAAAGGATTCAAAAGAATTTAAAGGAATTGAATTGAATTAAAAGTAATTCTAAATAATATACTACCCCAGAAAGTAATGATCACTAAACCTGTCTGTTTTAGAAGTGCACTCCGAGAGAATTTTTGTAAACATGGAGGTATGGATAAGCCTGCTCTATTGTAATACTTGACTTATACCTTTGGACACTGTTAAATCGTATTTTTGAAAATATTTCTGCGATAGGGGAGACCACCCTACAGTAGATAATGAACCTACAGTATATAATCATTAATTAAAAATACTGATTATGTAAAATAATTTATTTAATTTAGGTGTAGGACACTTTGTGTTAGTAAATTAAAATTAGAAGTAATTATTTTCGGTATATTTGTGCTTTTAATTAATGATTATATACTGCTGGTTCATTATCCACTATAGGATGGTCTCCCCTAGATGCCACTACCAAGAAGCGCATTGTCCAAACAATATAAAAAAACAAAAACAAAATCATTTTGTACAGTAAATTACACATAAAATTACTATAGCGATAAATTTGAATGTTGGTACAACAGAATATACATAGCTACTCGACGACTCTCCACCACAAAATGGAATTGTTATCAGTATATTATGTTGTAATCTGCATTTTCAATGTTTATAACAAAAAAATTAGCTGTTACGTTTTTTATTAAAGAAAGATTTACGAAACTAAGAATCACGAATATTTTTTCGGTCAAATATTAATTTATTATTTAAAAAAAAAAAGTTTTAGCCGTAGGCTTAAACAAAAGATAGAAAGGAAGAAAGACAGAAAGAAAGATTGTGCTTCGTGAAATTAATAGTAAATTGAGAAATTAACTGGAGAAAAATAAGCGTGTACCTGATTTGTATGTAAAAGATCCGCTTAAGAAGATACGTGGGTGCCTATTGTACAGATTAGTCTTTTCATTCTGTCCGTTAGTATCAATCATGACTTGTTTATTATTTCGAATTTTAATCATACAGACTACGAACTAATTAAAAAAAAATGTAATCAATCATGTCTCTCACTGCATGTGGTTTTTTTTCTACGAGAAAAAAGACGCGACTCTTTTCCTTTTCTTTTTTTATACGTTTGATTTTCGACAATGTAAATTTATACGGCATGCGTGTGAAAATTGATGAATTTCTAGGAAGGGAAAAATTGCGGCAATAGAGTCTCGTTTAGTAAGAGTGAACGAGAGATTGCTGGTAGACTGTAGATTAGGGCGGGTCGAAAATCCAAAATTCTGGAATTCAAAATTGTCACTACGTGGAAAAGTAGCGTATTACAATAATTAAAAAGTCTAGGTAATTAATTTGGAATTGATAAAGTGGGTAACCATACGTGCTCGAAAAAAATGCAAAAAATTCATGGGATTTAAAAAGGGAAAAGCTCAGTTTTTGGAAAAATCCGGGGAAAAGTACTTGTTATTAAATTTTTGTGAATAGAAATTTAGTAATTTCTTAAGAAATGTTCAAGGAATAAATTTAAAGAATATGAAGTTGAAAGAATTCAAATGAATTGAAGAGAGTTTAAAAGCCCTCTTTCAAATTTCTTAAACTAAAATTTAATAAAAGAATTCAAAAGAATTTAAAAGCTTTCTTCTGAATTCCTTGGAGTCCTTGGAATTCCTGAAATTGCTTTAAAGAATTGAAAAAAAATAAAAAGCCCTCTTCTAAATTCCTTAAACTCGCTGGAATCCTTGAACTTTCTGAATTCTTTGAAGTAATTGGAATGCTTCGAAGTCGTTGGAACTCATAAAATCAAATAAAAGAACTCAAAAGAATTTAAAAGCTCTCTTCTAAATTCCTTGAAGTCTTGGGAATTCCTTGAAGTCCTTGGAATTCCTGAAATTGAATCCTTAAAGTACTTTGAATGCTTCAAAGTCCTTGGAATTCATGAAATCAAAGAAAAGAATTCAAAAAAATTTAAAGGAATTTAGAAGCTCTCTTCTAAATTCCTTAAAATCTGAATCCCTTGAAATCTTTGGAATTCCTGAAATTGAATAAAAGAATTCAAAAAAATTAAAAAGTCCTCTTCTAAATTCCTTAAACTGGCTGGATTCCTTGTAATTTTTGGAATTCCTCAAAGTACTTTGAATGCTTCGAAGTCCTTGGAATTCTTGAAATTGAATACAAAAATTCAAAAGAATTGAAAAACCCTCTTTTCAATTCCTCAAATTTTCTGAATTCCTTGAAGTAATTTGAATGCTTCGAAGTCGTTGGAACACATAAAATCATACAAAAGAATTCAAAAGAATTGCAAAGAATTAAACAGTCGCCTTCTAAATTCCGTAAACTCTCTGAATTCCTTGAAGTCTTTGGAATTCCTTAAAGTACTATGAATTCCTGAAATTGAATCAAAGAATTCAAAAGAATTGAAAAGTCCTATTCTAAATTCCTCAAGCTTTTTGAATTCCTTGAAGTACTTTGAATGCTTCGAAGTCCTGGAAATTGCTGAAATTTAATGAAAGAATTTAAAAGCGCTCTTTTAAATTCCTTCAAATCTCGAAATTCCTGAAATTGAATAAAAGAATTTAAAAAAATTAAAAAGCCCTCTTTTAAGTTCCTTAAACTCTCTGAATTCTTTGAAGTTCTTGGAATTCCTGAAATTGAATAAAATAATTCAATAGAATTTAAGAGTTTAAAAGCCCTCTTGTAAATTTTCTGAATTGTTCAAAGTCCTTGGAATTCCTGAAATTAAATAAAAGAATTGAAAAGAATTAAGAAGCCCTCTTTTAAATTCCTAAAACTTTCTGAATTCCTTGAAGTGCTTGGAATGCTTTGAAGTTCTTGGAAAAGTTATAGAGTGGAAATTTTTTCTTAAGTAGTGACTGAAATTTAATTTTCAAAAAGTGAATTTAAAAGTAGTTATTTTTCCAAAAACTAAGCTCCCCCTAAAAAAACAAAAAAACAGAATTTCTCCAGGAACCTCAAAAAAGGAAGGTGAAAAAAAAATTTGCAATACATTTTTGTACCATCCTATTGTAGAGTTTGTAAATTTTCTTGAGTCATTTTTTTTTTGCGGATTTTAATCGATTATTTTCGAAGAGAAAATTCCTAAAAAAAATGTTCTTTTAAAAGTTTTCCGACAAAAATTCTTAACATCAGTGTAAATAGAAGAAAAAATTTTCGGGTACTTTTTTTTACATTTCTGGAGGTAAAAAAAGTCTTCTCAATTTTTTGCGGATTTTAATCAATCATTTATTTAATTCGCCAATTTTTTCAGAAAAAAATCACTTGTGTAAATAGGAGATTTTTTTGGGTACTTGAAAACTTTCCTGTGACAAAAAAGTTAAATAGGAATTGTCTCTTAGAAAACGAATGATTGATATCCGCAAAAAATAGGGGATGTAAAAAAATAAAAAATCTGCATATCTATCGATTCCAAATTAATTCTTCTTTTTGAGGATCCCAGTAGGCTACTTTTTGATGGATAATGCAACCTACAGTGGATAATCCTTAATTAAAAATACTAATATATGCAAAATAATTAATTAAATTAATAGTTAAGACACTATACGTGTTCATAAAATACAATTAAAATTATTTTTCTTTTATTTGTGCTCTTAATTAATGATTATCCACTGTAGGTTGCATTATCCACTGTTGGGAGGTTTCCCCTAGTTACGATTTCGAATTCGAGAATTTTTAATTTTCGACCCACCCTCCTGTAGATAGACAAGTTCATTGTAAATAGAATCAGTCACGCGAAACGTGATCGATCTTCGTGAGTATGGAATCCTCCTGCTCTTTGAGGAAGATCCGAATCATCCCTGTAAATAGAACATTTTTCCATAAAATTATTTCCTGTCTCGCGTAGTACCACTGTACTATACCCTAAAGTTAAAAGTTGCAAATTACACATTAAGTTTTTTACATCTTCAGAAAAAAATTGCTCTTTATACTGCCACTACAGTGGGTTCGATAGAGAGAAGAATGTGTAAAGTTTATGGTATAGCAGTTTTGGTACAGTATGCTATTTTTACAAATTGTATTAATAAGCAGTAGCCAGAGAAAATAAATAAACATGAAAAGATTTAAAGAAGTCATGCACACTTTCATTTTGTTACCAAATTTTCTGCTCTAGTCTTTCGTTACTGTTTATTTAATTTCCGGCATTTCTTGCGGTTCATTCTTAATTGTATTTTATATTTTAAGTTAGATTTTAGGTTTGTTTCAATTTTCTAATCTGCTTTTGTATTTTATTTTCAAGTTTAGTGACGGATCAGAGAATCTCGAATACCTCTGTGAAAAGAGAATCTTGATTACATCTGTGAAAAGAGTATCTTTAATTCATCTGTGAAAAGAGAATCTCGATTACATTTGTGAAAAGAGAATTTCGATTACATATGTGAAAAGAGAATCTCGATTACATCTGTGAAAAGAGTATCTCTAATTCATCTGTGAAAAGAGAATCTCGATTACATCTGTGAAAAAAGTATTTCGATTACATATGTGAAAAGAGATTCTCGATTACATATGTGAAAAGAGAATCTCGATTACATTTGTGAAAAGAGAATCTCGATTACATCTGTGAAAAGAGAATTTCGATTACATATGTGAGAAGAGAATCTCGATTATATCTGTGAAAAGAGTATCTCTAAATCATCTGTGAAAAACGAATCTCGATTACATCTGTGAAAAGAGAATTTCGAATATATCTGTGAAAAGAGAATTTCGATTACATATGTGAAAAGAGAATCTCGATTACATTTGTGAAAAGAGTATCTCTAATTCATCTGTGAAAAGAGAATCTCGATTACATCTGTGAAAAGAGAATTTCGATTACATATGTGAAAAGAGAATCTCGATTGCATCTGTGAAGAGTATCTCTAATTCATCTGTGAAAAGAGAATCTCGATTACATCTGTGAAAAGAGAATCTCGATTACATCTGTGAAAACAGAATCTCGATTACATCTGTGAAATGAGATTCTCGATTACATCTGTGAAAAGAAAATCTCGAATAAATCTGTGAAAAGAGATTCTCGATTACATCTGTGAAAAGAGAATCTCGATTACATATGTGAAAAGAGTATCTCTAATTCATCTGTGAAAAGAGAATTTCGAATACATCTGTGAAAAGAGAATCAAATTTTGTGGTTAACAAATTGATGAGCATTCGAAGTTTAAAAGGATTTAAAATTAAAAAATTGAAATTATACAAATATACAATCGTTGAAAAGTTTTAATTATTAACTTTTTGTTTTGCTTTCTAAATAAATTTATTATTCTTATTTGAATTTTTAATGCTCAAAATTCGAATTTCTATCAACAAGTTTGAACGCATTCAAATTTTAAACAATCCAAATTTGAAAGTTATTTTATTCAAAAATGTAAAAATTGTAAGCGGTCAAATTTGGAGGTTTTTAAAATTGAAAGCCAGCAAATTTAGATATGTTTTTTAAATTAGAAGAGTCCAAATTTAAAAAAAAAATGTAGTTGATGTTACCCAAATTTGAAAGTTCTCGATTCTCAACACAACTTTTCGCTTCAATAATTGAAAATTGATTTTTTTTTATTTAGAAATGTTAGAGTTTATTTATTTTATTTTAAAATTCAGACTGCTGTAATTTTAAAACACAATTTTGAAGCCGCTAAATTTTTATTTTTTAACTTTAAATATTTTAATTTTTTTTTAAGTCGTTCGAGATTTGAGTGTCACTAATTTACAATAATGGAAAATTGAAACATTGGAAATTCAAGGAACTGAAAATTGAAAGCGATCTCTTCAATTTAAATACAATTAGGTTTTGAGCCAGTCCCACGAATTTTGTTTTAATTTGGAATTCTGTTTTGCAGTTTTGCATTTTATAATTTTATCCTGAAATTATTTTTAATTTTTGGGTGTAATATTAAGTTTTAAATTTCAAATGATCTCAATTTGAATTTTTATCAACAAATTTGAAAGCATTTAAATTTTAAACCATCCAAATTTGAAAGTTATTGTATTTCAAAATGTAAAAATTGTAAACTGTCAAATTTTGAGGTTTTAAAAATTGAAAGCAAACAAATTTAGATATATTTTTGAAATTAGAAAAGTCCAAATTAAAAAAAAATTGACACGATCGAAATTTAAAGGTTCTCGATTATAGAGTCAAAGTAATAATTTTGATAGTATTAAATTTAAAATGTCAAAAGTGTAAGCCTTCAACTTTGGAACAGTTCGAAATTAAACACATCTTTTTGCTTTGATAATTGAAAATTTAGTTTTTTTCAGACATTTGATCGGAGTTTAATTTTTTTTAATTTTATTTTAAAATTGAGACAATTGTTATTTTAAAACATAATTTGAAGCCGCTATATTTTTATTTTTGAACTTATAGATATTTTAATTGTTTAAATTTGAATTTTTAAAAATTCGTTCCAGAGTTGAATTTGACTAATTTGAAAGAATGAAAAATTGAAAATGCAAGGAACTCAAAATTGAAAGCGATCTCTTCCATTTAAATACTATTAGGTTTTGAGCCAGTTGAAAAAAAATTATTTGTCAAGATTTTTGAGCATGCGCCTCATATTCATCGATATTTTTATATTTTAACTACATTTTTTTTATTTTCATGAATTTTGTCTTCATTTGGAATTTAGTTTTGCGTTTTATAATTTTATCCTGAATTTATTCTTAAATTTGGTCCAGTTTTAGATTTGAACTTTAAATAATCGAAATTGGAATTTCTAACAGCAGATTTGAGAGCATTAAAATTTTAAACCATCCAAATTTGAAAGTTATCGTACTTCAACTGTAAAAATTGTAAGCGGTCAAATTTGGAGGACTTGAAATTGAAAGCAAACAAATTTAGATATATTTCAAAATTAGAAAATTAGAAATTTAAAAAGAATTTGTAATTTTGAAAGTTTTTGATTTTAGAGTCGAACTAATAATTTTGATAGGATTAGATTAAAACATTCAAAAATGTAAGCCTTCAACTTTGGAAATTTTCGAATCTTTTGACTTTGTTAATTGAAAATTGATTTTTTTTAGACAATTGATCAGAGTTTAATTTTTTAGATTTTATTTTAAAATGCAGACTATTTTAATTTTAATACACAATTTTTAAGTCGCTGGATTTTTATTTTTTAACTTACAGATATTTTATTTATTTAAATTTGATTTTTTTTTTTAATTTGTTCGACATTTCGATGTCTCTAATTTACAATAATGGAAAATTGAAAAATTGAAAATTCAAAGAAATTGATATTTTTATAATTTAATTCAAAAGGTTTTTTTTTCGTTTTATAATTTTATCCTGACATTTTTTTTAATGTGGAATGTAATGTTAAGTTTTAGATTTGAATTTTAAATAATTTAATTTTGAATTCCTATCAAAATATTTCAAGGCATTTTAATTTTAAACCATCAAAACTTGAAAGTTACCTTATTTCAAATATGTTGTTAAATTAGAAAAGTTCTCGATTTTAGAATCAAATAAATAATTTTGACAGGATTAAATTACATACTATATTAATAACATAAATTGAAAACTGTGCCGTTTTTTAATTTTTGATCGGTGTTTAGTTTTCCAACTTTATTCTAAAATTCAAGTTATTATAATTTTAAAACAGAATTTTGAAGCCGCTCAATTTTTATTTTTAACTTTGTTATAAATATTTTAATTTTTTTAATTTGAATTAAAAAAAGATTATTCGAGAGTTTAATGTAATTAATGTATAAGAATTGAAAATTAAAACGTTGGAAATTCAAAGAATTCCAAATTGAATGTGATTTTTTTTCATTTGAAATATAATAAGGTTTTGAGCCAGGCACTTATATTTTATTTGTCACGATCTTCGATTATGCGCCTCTCAGTAAATAATTTATATTCATCAATATTTTTATATTATAATTGAAAATGTATTTTTTTATTACCGCGAATTTTGTTTTTATTTTGAACTTTTGCGTTTTATAATTTTATCCTAAAATTATTTATAAATTTGGAATGTAATATTAAGTTTTAGATTGTAGCGGACCGGATGTACAGTGAAGATTAGGGTGGTCCAAAAATCAACTTTCAATCTTTTTTATTGCCCGGAAAAAAATTTACGATATCAGAGTTAAAAAAAAAACATGTTGATTTTTATCAGCATTTTTAGAGGAGCGTTAAAAAAAATCTCTGCTATTCGAATTTTGACTCCCCCCCCCCCCCTAACAAACGGTGTCCCAAAAGTGTCCCAAAAATCTTAATGTCGTAAATATTCAATAATTAACGACATAGTTACCCAAATTTAAAAAAAAAAACTAGAGGACCTGTTTCATGAAAAATCACAAGTAAATAATAATTATATAATATAATAATTATTATTCAATGAGTGCAAATTTCACGAACTGTTGATATTTTTTTTGTCTGAAAATTGCTTTTCGGGGGTTTTTGGGGTCGCTCATTTCAAAGCAAAATTCAAAATGGCGGATTGAAATTGTAAAAACAAAATTGTTTTTATTCAAAATTGCTATTTTTTTGTTCGAGTCACTGATTTTAAATCCAAAATAAAAAATTCAAAATTGCGGATCCAATATGGCGGATTGAAATTGTAGATAAAAACTATTTGACTACAATTTTGCTACTCGGGGGCTTTTCGGGTCGCTTGATTTCAAATCCAAAATTAAAATGTCAAAATTCCAAATGGCGGATGGAAATTGAAATCCAAATTCAACATTCAAAATGGCGGATCCAATATGGCAGATCAAAATTGTAAAAACAAATCCGATTTGACTAAATATTTCTACTCTGTTTTTTTTTCGAATCGCTGATTTCAGATCAAAAATCAAAATGTCGAATCCAATATGGCGGACCAAAATTGTGAAACAGAACCATTTCAACTAAAAGTTGCTACTCGGGTGTTTTTGGGGTCGCTGATTTCAAAACTAAAATCAAAATTTAGAATGGTGGATCCAATATGGCGCATCGAAATGGTAAGGAAAACCGTTTGAACTAAAAAATTCTACTTGGGGTTTTTGCGGGTAGGTGATTTGAAATCCAAACTAAAAAATTAGAAATAGCGGATCCAATATGGCGGATTACAATTTTAAATAAAAATGATTTAATACAAATTTCTGATTGTAAAAAAAAACGTTTGAAATAAAAAAGGGTTTTTGGGGGGGGGGGGGGGCTCGTGTCGCTGATATATAATTCAAAATGGCGGATCGAAATTTTAAGAAAAACTATCTGGACTAAAAATTGCGGCTCGGGGTTTTTTCGTGTCACTGATTTCAAATCTAAATTCAAAATGGTGAATCCAATATGGCGGACGAAAATGGCAAAAGAATTGCTACTCGGGGGTTTTTCGGGTCGCTGATTCCAAATTCAAAATCACAATTTCAAAATTAAAAATGCTGGATCCAATATGGTGGATCGAAATTTTAAAGATAAAACTGATTGAATAAAAATTGCTACTTAAAGATTTCTCGGATCACTGATTTCTAATCCAATATGTTGGGCAAAAATTGCAAAAACAAAACTTCTATTCTATTCGGTTTTTTTTTTCGAATCGCTGATTTCAGGAACAAAATCAAAATATCGGATCCAATATGGCGGACCAAATTGTAAAATGAAACTGATTTGACTAAAAACTTGCTGATTTCAAATCTAAAATAAAAATTCAGAATGGTCGATCTAATATCGGGAGCTGATTTCGAATCCAGAATAAAAAATTCAAAATGGTGGATCAAAGTTGTAAATTGAAACCTGATTTGACTAAAAACTTGCTGATTTAAAATCTAAAATAAAAATTCAGAATGGTCGATCTAATATGGGGAGATGATTTCAAATCCAAAATAAAAAATTCAAAATGGCGGATCAAAGTTGTAAACAAAAACGATTTCAAGATCGAATCCAAGATCAAAATTCATAATGACGGATCGAAATTGTAAAAAAAAACGTTTGAACTAAAAATTGCTACTTGGGGGTGGGGTCTCGGGTCGCTTATTTCAAATTCAAAATGGCGGATAAAAATGGTAAGAAATAGCGTTTGAACTCAAAATTGCTACTTGGGGGTTTTCCGTCTCGTTGATTTCCAATCCAACATAAAAATTCAAAATGGCTGATCTAATATAGCGATCGAAATTGTAGAAATAAAACCGATTTGACTACAAATTTCTATTCGGGGTTTTTTCCAATCGCTGATTTCAGAACCAAACTCAAAATGTCGAATCCAATATGGCCGACCAAAATTTTAAAATTAAACTGATTAGATTAAAAATGTGCTACTCAACAGTTTTCCGGGTCGCTAATTTCAAATCTAAAATTAAAATTTCAAAATGTCGGATTCAATATGGCGGACCAAAATTTTAAAATGAAACTGATTAGACCAAAAATTTACTACTCGGGGGTTTTTTGGGTCGCTAATTTCAAATCTAAAATTAAAATTTCAAAATGGCGGATACAATATGGTGGACCAAAATTGTAAAACAAAACCATTTACACTAAAAAAATGGTTACTCGTGTGTTTTTGGGGTCGCTGATTTCAAAACTAAAATCAAAATTTAGAATGGTTGATCCAATATGACGCATCGAAATTGTAAAAAAAACTGTTTGAACTAAAAATTGCTACTTGAGTTTTTTTCGGGTAGCTTATTTCAAATCTAAAACCAAAATTCAAAATGGCGGATCCAATATGGATTAGGAAAATTGTAAAACAAAATCGATTGGACTAAAAATTGCTACTCCAGTGTTTTTTAAGTCACTGATTTCAAATCTAAAATCAAAATTCAGAATGGTGGATCCAATATGGCGCATCGAAATTGTAAAAACAAAACCGTTTCAACTAAAAGTTTTTCGGCTCGGTAATATCAAATCTAAAATGAGAATTTCAAAATGGTGGACAAAAATGGTAAAAACAAAACTGTTTGAATTAAGAATTGCTACGCGGGTAAATAAAAACGATTTAATACGAATTGCTGATTTTAAATCCAAGATCAAAATTCACAATGACGGATCGAAATTGTAAAAAAAATCGTTTGAACTAATAATTGTTACTTGGGAGGGGGGGGGGGGGGTGGTCTCGCTGATTTCAAATCTAAAATCAAAATTCAAAATAGCGGATCCAATATAGCGGATCGAAATTGTTAATTAAAAATCAAATTAATACAAATTGCTACTCGGGGGGTTTTCGTGTCACGGATTTCAAATCTAAAATCAGAATTCAAAATGGTGAATCCAATATGGCGATCCAATAAAACCGATTTGGCTACAAATTTCTATTCGGGTTTTTTTCCAATCGCTGACTTCAGAACGAAAATCAAAATGTCGGATCCAGTATGGCGGAACAAAGTTGTAAAATGAAACTGATTAGACTAAGAATTTGCTACTCGGGATTTTTTCGGGTCGGTAATTTCAAATCTAAAATGAAAATTTCAAAATGGTGGACAAAAGTTGTAAAAACAAAACTGAACTAAAAATTGCAAGGCGGGTATTTTTGGGGTTGCTGATTTAAAATCTAAAGTTAAAATTCAAAATGGTGGATCTAATATGGGGAGCTGATTTTAAATCCTAAATTAGAAATTAAAAATGGCGGATTAAAGTTGTAAATAAAAAATCAAATTAATACAAATTGCTACACGGGGTTTTTTCGGGTCGCTGATCAAACCTGAAATCATAATTTCAAAATAAAAAATGCCGGATCCAATATGGTGGACGAAAATGGTAAAATAAGACCGATTCGACTAAAAATTGATACTCGGTTTTGTTTTTGGGTCGCTGGTTTCAAATAAAAAGTGAAAATTTTCGAATTCGTTGTTCAGCGAGAAAAATGTATAGGCGATGTTCTTCAAGGAATCTGTTTTATCATTAGAGAATAACAGAAAATATTTAACGTCTTTTCAGACTAGATGGAGCTATGAAAGTAAAATTATTTTGAATAATTTTTTTCTGAAAAAAGATCTCCTTTCGGTCCGCTGGGAAACGAACCACAGCGCTACTGATTTCCGGTCAGGTGCTTTCCCATTAAGCTACTAGAGAGATCGAGAGAAGAAACTTTTTTCAGAAATACACGCTAGATGGTACAAATCAAATTTTTCAAGGAATCTGTATTATCATTAGAGAATAACAGAAAATATTTGACTTTTTTCAGACTGGAAGGAGCTATAAAAGGAAAATTATTTTGAATAATTTATTCGTTATTTTGAATAATTTATTCAAAATAATTTTTCTTTCATAGCTCCATCTATTCTGAAAAGACGTTAAATATTTTCTGTTATTCTCTAATGATAATACAGATTCCTTGAAAAATTTGATTTGTACCATCTAGCAAAATAATGCGTGTATTTCTGAAAAAAAGTTTCTTCTCTCGATCTCTCTAGTAGCTTAATGGGAAAGCACCTGACCGGAAATCAGTAGTTCTGTGGTTCGTTTCCTAGCGGAGCGAAAGGAGAAGATCTTTTTTCAGAAAAAAATTATTCAAAGCAATGTATAGGTGGTTATAGATTCCGGCCCCTCATTTATGGACGCGTAGAAATGAGACCTGGTTTCGGAGGGCGCTCTTCGAATTTCAAACTGTCTTCCATGTTGACGCCAAAGGCTACTTGGCGAGCTGGGTATCGAGGACTGGAGCCTGCGGCTATCTAGAAATGGAATATAATCAGCCAGAGCCAGAGCTTGGGTACGGTGGCGCCCGAGGCGCCATCCACCTGCGGCTACGCGGATATTGAGTTCACCGTAACCATGGCAACTTCCTCGAGGCGGCAACGTTTGTACGCTTATCCCTTATTCCTGTGGTGGTTGCGTTTATCAACTTCTCGGTACCTTTGCGCGTTAATTCCTCGACCTCGGCCTGATTACATTGGTCTGTTTCTTTACTAATCTTTTTTTCCGATTCACATTTTTATTATTTTATATACCCTGGAGGAAACTAAGATTTTCAACAAAGTCAATAATCGACGGCTTTTGTTATCCTTTAATCGTTTTTTCAGGGTGTCTACCCTACCGGGAAAACCTGGAATTGTCAGGGAATTTTTTTTAAAGTCGGAATTTTTTCGAGAGCGTGCTTAATTTCGTTTAAATTTCAATATAAAATTGAATAACAATGATTCTTTATTTGTAAAAGTAGCTTTATATAAGTGTATTTAACTATTTTGTTGAAAATTCGTTTTTGGTTTGAAATTAATTTTTTTAACAGAAAATTTAACTATTCTATTTTTGGTTAAAAATTGTTCGTTTTTTAGTTGAACACTTAAGTATCTGGTTGATAATTCATGTATTTTGTTGAAAATTCGTTCTTTTTGATTGAAAATTCAACAATATGTTAGAAAAATTTTCTCTCGCTTGACTGAAAAATCTTTCTTAGTTGAAAATTCAACTGTTTTTAACTAAAAATTAAAATCTTTTTTGGTTGAAATATCCACTACTACTTTTTGGTTGGTTAAAAATTCATCTGTTTGACTGAACATTAATTTTCTTAACTAAAAATTTATTTATTCAATTTTTGGTTCAAAATGATTTTTTTTTTTAGTTGAAAATTCATCATTTTAGTTAAAAATGTATCACTTTGGTTGAATTTTTTTTGTGTGGAAAATTTATTTTTTTAAATAAATATTTAACTATTTCATTTTTGGTTGAAAACTGATCTTTTTGAGTTCAAAATATAACTATATGGTTGAACATTTGTATTTTTTAGCTGAAAACTCAACTATTTCATTGAAAATTTATGTATTTTGTTGAAAAATGGTCTTTTTTTGGCAGAAAATGAAAATGAATCTTTTTGGTTGAAAATTCAATTAATCCAGTTGAATATTCATCATTTTAGTTGAAAATTTATGTATTTTGTTGAAAATTTGACGTCTTTTGGTAGCAAATGAATCTTTTTCGTTGAAAATTAATCTTCTTGTTTAAAAATTAATCGTTTTGGTTTAAAATTCGTCTAGTTATCATTTAAGTTGAAAATTCAACTTTTTTGTTAAAAATTCATTTATTTTGTTTAAAAATCGTCTTTTTTGATAGAAAATTAATCTTTTCGGATGAAAATTATTTATAATAAACTCGCGAAACTGTGTACTATGAAAAATTATACCTGGAAAAAACCTGGAATTGTTTTTTGTTAGAATTTAGAATATTTTTAATTCAAGTTGAATTCTTTTGAATTTTTTTGAATTGCTTGGAATGATTTTTAATTCTTTCAGATTTTTTTTGAATTATTTTAACTTCCTTGAAACTTTCTGAATTCCTCGGAATTCTTTGACTTCTAGGAATTTCTTCAATATCCTGAATTCTTTGGATTCCTTGAATTTCCTCAGTGCTCTGCAATCCCTGGAATTCCCGGAATTCTCTGAAGGCATTGTATTACTTTGAATTCACACTGAATTCCTTCGAATTGTGTTGATTTCATTGAATTAGATGTATTCTTTTTAATTCTTTTGAATTTCTTGGAATACTTTTCAATTCTTTCAAATCCTTTTTAATTCTGAAAAGCTTCTAGAATTCTCTGAATTTCTTAAATGCTCTGAAATTCTCCGAATTCTTTTAAATACTTAATTTCTCTAAATTGTCTAGAATGATTGAATTCCCGGACTAGCTTAAATTTTCCGAATTCCTTAAATTCCCTTAAAATCCATTTGATTTTTTTTTGAGTTATTGGAATTTCATGTATTCTTTTTAATTCTTTCGAATTGTTTGAAATGGGTTTTAACTCTTTTAAATTCCTTTGAATTCTATAAACCTGATCGAATTATTTGAATTCCTGGAATTCTCTGACTTCCTCGAATTCTCTAAAATTTTCCAAATGATCTAAAATCCTCTGAATTCTCTAAAATGCTTAATTTATCTGAAATTCTTGAATTTCTTAAATTTTCTAAATTCCTTGAATTACTTTAAATTCCTTTAAATTGTTTTGAAACTTTTTTTCAAATCTCTTAAATTCTTTTGAATTCTATTATTTTCCTTGAATTCGCTGAATTCCTTGAAATCTCTGAATCCCTTGAATTCAGCGAATCCCTTGAATTCGGCGAATCCCTTGAATTCTCTGAATTCCATGTATTGAATTTAATTGAATTCTCTGAATACTTTGAATTCGTTGAATTCTCTGAATTTCTTAAATGCTCTGAAATCCCTGAAATTCTCTGAAGTCCTTAATTTCTCTGACTTCCTTGAATTATCGAAATTCTCTGAATTACTTTAATTCTCTGAATTACTTTAATTCTCTGAATTCCTTGAATTCGCCGAATTCCTTGAATTCTCTGAATTTACTAGAATTCTCTGGATTACGTGAATTCGCTGAATTCCTTGAATTATCTGAATAGCGTGAATTCCTTGAATTTTCTGAATATCTTAAATTCCTTGAATTCTCTAAATTGCTTGAATTCTCTGAATTCCTTGAATTCTCTGAATTCCTTGAATTCTTTGACTTTCTTGAATTATCGAAATTCTCTGAATTAATTTAATTCTCTGAATTCGCTGAATTCATTGAATTCGCCGAATCCCTTGAATTCTCTGAATTCCTTGAAATCTCTGAATTCATTGAATTCGGTGAATACCTTGAATTCTTTGAATCCCTCCAATTCTCTGAATTCGCCGAATCCCTTGAATTCGCTGAATTCCTTGAATTCTCTGAAGACCTTAATTACTCTGGCTTCCTTAAATTTTCTGAATTGTCTGAATCCCTTGAATTCGCTGAATTCCTTGAATTCTCTGAAGACCTTAATTACTCTGGCTTCCTTAAATTTTCTGAATTGTCTGAATCCCTTGAATTCGCTGAATTTCTTGAATTCGACGAATCCCTTGAATTCTCTGAATTTAGTTGAATTTACTTGAATTCTCTGAATTCCTTGAATTCTCCGACTTTCTTGAATTATCGGAATTCTCTGAATTACTTTAATTCTTTGAATTCCTTGAATTCGCTGAATCCCTTGAATTCGCCGAATCCCTTGAATTCTCTGAATTTACTTGAATTCTCTGAATTCCTTGAATTTTCTGAATTCCTTGAATTCTTTGAGTTCCTAGAATTCTCTGAATTCCTTGAATTCTTTGAGTTCCTCGAATTCTCTGAAATCCTCGAATGCTCTCAATTCCTCGATTTCCCTGAATTCTTTGCATTTTTTTAAAGTCCTTGGAATACAGAAGATTTCAACAAAAACAATGCAAAGGAATTTAGTGTGAATTCAAAGTAATTCAAAATAATTCTAAAGATTATACTAAACCAGAGGTTTTTTAACATTGAGGAATCGATTTAATTTCAAGAGAAATCTACTTACTTCTTTACTTGCTGAAAATGTTTTTTATTTTTGTTTTTATTAAAGCTTTAAGTGGCGCGACTTAAAAAATTGTAATCTCTTAAATTAGGAGAACCACAAATTTTTAAATTTTAAAAGAACGTTTGAGAAACTGGCAAGTATTCAAGGAGAATACATTTGAAAAGCTTTCAAACATTTTTAAGTTCAAATTTGAAAGCACTTGAGGTTGAGTCTTCTTAATAATAGTCTTTAAGAATCTACACTTGTTGAAATAATTTTTCAGCATCTAAAAGAATTTTTTAAATGTGTCCCACCTACCGCAAAAAATTGGGAATTTTAAATGCTGCATCAAATTTTGAATTGGAAATGTTAAATGCCTGCTTCTGAAATAACGTATAAGTAGAGGATTAAATTTTGAGTAATAAATGCTTTATTATAACTTTAATTATGACCGTAATTAAGTTCATCTCTTAACACTCTACCTACTCTCTTATAATCTGACTTACGGCCGGAATTAATGCTCTTAGAAGTGTTACAACACTAGCTGACAATGAGATCAACGTATCGTTTCATTGCTTTTACATTCGCCACAAGTTATCAAAGAATATTTACAGTAATTAGTATTTTATGGCTTTAAATACACAGATATACATCTTAAACTTAGAGAATAAAAATAACAAACAAGTGGGCCTCTCGAAAGCCTATCGTATCGAAAAAGACCAGCTGTACTCCACATTAAATTTCTTTGAAGAGTAAATAATTCTCGAACCAGGCTGGACACCCAAAACTTAGAGCAGATGCCGCTACTGCTTTTGGCGCCGTACGGCGAACGTTTTCTATAATTATGTATAGTTTATGGTGGTCAGCTATTGGCTAGACTTAACGCATGCGTAGAAAAAATAGTCTCCACTGCGCATGCCCGAAATTTCCGCGAATAGCTCGTCGCCATGAATAGTAGAAAATGCTAGACAAGGTGCGCCCTACGGCGCCTTGCAATGGCCAAAGATATTTTAAACCTAGATGCGGCACCTCACTAGCGAACCTATAATAAGTTCCAAGAACTAAAAAAATACCATTGGTTAAAGGAGACAAAGATTACTCCATCTCTTTTTAACTAACGGCAATTTTTTAGTTCTTGAAACTTATTATAGGTTCGCTAGTGAGGTGCTTTATCTAGGTTTATAATATCTTTGCAATGGCGACATCTGCTCTGAGTTTTGTATGTCTAGCCTAATTGAAATGCCTGCAGTGGGACTACGGATCAGTTTTGAAAGTCGAAAATCAGGCGGACCTCTTTTTCTATTTTAATTAATTAGAAAAAGAAGTTCGTTCGTTTTTCGAAACTGTCCCGGAGTCCAACTGCAGATATTCCAATTAGGTTGGACGCCCAAAACTTGGAGCAGATGCCGCTACTGCTTTTGGCGCCATAGAGCACACGTTTTCTATAATTCTGTATTGTTCATGGCGATCAGCTATTGGCTAAACTTGGCGCATGCGTGGAAAATAACCTCCACTGCGCATGTCCGAAATTTCAGCCAATAGCTCGCCGCCATGAATAGTAGAAAATGCTAGAAAACGTGCGCCCTACGGCGCCAAACGCAGTGGCGACATCTGCTGTGAATTAAAAAATATATATATTGAGAGACGGAATTAAAAATGATAGTAATATAGCTGGTCATATTCAAGATAAAAATGTACAAAAGCTCGTTGCTGGGAAATTTACACATTATATTTATATATTATAATTTGAGCCTGCTAAAGAGACTTTCTCGAGGACCCAGAGGTCAACAGGGAAGTGACTCTTCGAAGATCATGCCAGTCTTTGAAAATCTCATTCGAGGTCAGAGTCACGGTGAATTCGGATCGTCCTCGAAGAAGGTTTACGATGAGGCGAGGGGCTCTGTCAAGTATTGGCAGCCTGTCTGACGAATAAGTATTCTGAAAATTGTTGACCGTCGACACCACCACCGTTGCTAGCGACGACGCCAAACCCTGCATTCAGCAACCTGGTGATGGCCTGTACGGAATTTAATTTACAGTAACCGTTGAGGGGAAATCGAATGACGTGCCTCGCATCCTGTTGATGCCAGGCGACACCCGATCTTGCGTCTATCACGGCTTGGGTTGTCTCGGGAAACACCTCGTCGAGAAGAGCTCGTCCTCCTGAGAGCATGACACGTTCTCCAAGGTCGGGGCTAACATGTAATGCAACACACTCGTAGCTTTCTGTCCTTTTTTCTTGGTCCCTGTTCGGAGGAACCATTCCGCCACCACCTCCACGGCCTCCGGTGTAGCTCGGGGGCGGACTTGGGGACGAGGATGTCGCGCCGTTCTTTATGCGCTCCTTTTTCATCTGCTCAAGCTGCCGGCACATTGCTGAAAGATAGATTTTCTTTTAGTACTGGGATCACATTCAGTCCCCTATTTCCCTTTTGTCCCTTATTTTTCCCAAATCCCCTATAATCCCTATAATTGTGAATTTTGTCAATTTGTAGAGTTGCGTTGCCCTGCAGAAATCCTTATAGTTTCGGTCGTGTGTCCGTCCGTCCGTCATACTTTTTTCCATGAGGGGAAAGGGAGGAGAAATTATGAGAGTGGAAATAGGAGAAGTGAAGAAAACGAGGGGAGAGTATGTAGGAGAAATGAATGGAGGAGAAATGAGGAGTGGGCAAGTGAGGATGAATAATGAGAGGGGAAGTAGGAGAAGTGACGAGGAAATGAGGGGAATAACAAGGGGAGAAATGAGGGGTGGGCACGTAAGGAGAAATTATGGGAAATGAGGGGAGGGTAAGTAGGAGAAATTAGGGGGAAGTGAGGGAAAATTGTTGCAAGTGAGAGGAGGGATAGTAGAGTAGTGCATGTGAGTAGAGGAAGGGGGATAAGTGGTGGTTGGTGACGCGAAATAGGGGAAGGGGAGTGTTAGTTGGGAAAGTGAGAAGAGGGAGAAGTAGTGGGAAAGAAGTTGGGGAAGGGATGTGAAGCGAGGGGTGTAGTGGGTGCAGCGGAAGAAGGGGAACTTGGGGGGGGCACAGGTGGAAAAATATGGGAGGGGGAGGTTTTAACGAACTAAGCAACGTCTTAATAGGCTACGAAACCCTTTTATCTGGAAAAATTGTTAATGAATTAGGTTTTATTTCAAAAGACTAAGAAGAATCTTGAAGATCTTCAGTCAATTTTTTTAATTTTTGTAGGATTATATTTTTTTAAGGAACTATTTCAAAAGATATCTCGAAGTTTTGAAAATATTCCAAAATAATTTAAAATTTGAAAAGATTTCAACAAATTTTAAATAAAACGTAGAGTTTAAAATATTTTGAAATATAATTTTAAAATCTTTTGAATGATTTCCTAAAATTTTGGAAAATAATTTAGAAGATTTTAAATGAAAAAGTCCTAAATATATTTTAAACTGACTCAAATTATTCCTAAAATTTTGTAGAATCCTATAAAATAAGAAAAAAATGGTTTCGAAATTTTCTAGATACTTTTTCGACATAACTGAAATCTTGAAAAATCTTTTCGAGTTTTCTCGAGAAACCTAGAAAAATTGTATTTATAGAAACTTAAAGCAAATGTCCGAAGAAAATAAAAAAATAAATAGTTTTTCGAAATTTTTATTTTGTATTACAAATTATTCTTCCCTTTAAATTTTGATTAGCCTAAAACTTTTTTTTCTTGTCTGGAAAATCTTTTTTGGCTGAAAACTCGGCTTTTTGGTTTAAAAATTAATAATCTCTTCCAGTAGGAATTTCATCTTTTTTTAAATTAACATGAATTCAACTCTTTAATTTAAAATTAAAATCTTTTTTAGTTTTAATTCAATTATTATATTTTTCGTTGAGAATTCATCTTTTTTGGATGAAAATTCAACAACTAGGCTAAAAGTTAAACTACTTAGTTAAAAATTTACTTGTTTGGTTGAAAAATCATAATTTTAGTTAAAAATTCATCCCTTGGGTCGAAAACTGTCACTTTTTTTTTGAAAATTCGTATTTTCGGATTAAAAAATTGAACTGTTTTGTAGAAAATTCCCCTCTTTTGGGAAATATTTAATCTTTTTTGGTTAAAAATACAACTGGTTGAAAATTAATCCTTTTCGGTTGAGGCCTCAATTATTTTGTTGAGAATTTGTCTTTTTGGATTATTTCAACTGTTTTTGATAAAAAATAAAAATCTTTTTAGATTGAAATATCAATTATTAAATTTTTCGTTGAGTATCAATCATTTTTGTTTCAAAATTCGACTATTAGTTTGCAGATGAACTTTTTGGTCGAAATTTTGATTAGTCATATCTGTAATTTCCAAAAATCTTTTTGAAGTTTCTCAAGAATCTTAGGAAAATTATATTTATATAACCTTAAAAACAAAACAAATAAATTAAAAAATTTTTTTTGGTTGAAAAATCATTTATAAAAATTCGTTTCTCTTTTCTTGAAAATTGATCTTTTAGTTGAAAATTCAACTACGTCTTTGAAAATCGACTTTTTTTAGAAAATTATTCTTGTTTATAAATTCATCTTTTTGGTTGAACATTCATTATTTTTGGTTGAAAATTTGAGTATTTTGTTCAAACCTCCTTTGTTTGTTCAAAATTATTTTTCAAACTGAAAATTGAACTATTTAATTTTTTGTTAAAAATTAATTTTTGTACTTAACAATAAAGTATTTCATTTAAAGTTCGTCTTTTTTGTTTTCATTCAATTGTTTTTTTATTTAATATTAAAATATTCAAAATATTTTTTGGGTTGGAATAAAAACTATTCAATTTATTTATAAAAATTATTGATAAAAGTTTATAATTCATTGGTCAAATAAGTCAAAGTGTCAGTCATTCAGTTTGAAAAGAAAAAATTGGTTGAATTCAATTGTTTTCGATAAAAATTTTATTGGATGGAGTATCTTCTCTTTGGCGGAAAACTTAACTATTTTATTGAAAATTTATCTTTGATTTGTTATTGTTTTATTTTTGGTTATAAACTGATCCTTTTTATTTAAAAAATTACAAGATTTAATGAAATTTCGTTCTTTTTGGTTGAATTCAACGGCTTTAAATTTAAATTATTCTTTGGGTTGTTGAAGATTCATCTCTTTGGTTCAAAATAAACTATTTTGGTGAAAATCAGTTTTTTCGCTAAAAATTGATTAACTGAAAATTTAACTTGACCATTTTTGGTTTAAAATTCGCCTCTTTTAGTTTATAAATCAACCATTTGGATGAAATTTCGTGTACTTCATTGAAACTTCTTTTTTTTCTTAAAAATTAATCTTCATGCTTAACAATTAATCTTTTTGGTTGAAAAATCATTTTTCGATCGAAAATTTAACTAATTTTTTAAAAATTCGTTTTTCTTTTCTTGAAAAGAGATCTTTTTAATTGAAAATTCAACTATGTATTTGAAAATTGCCTTTTTTTTTTAGAAAATTATTCTTATCGTGTGTAAATTCATTTATTTTGGTTAAAAATTCATTGCTTTGGTTAAAAATTGAACTACTTTGTTGATAATTTTTTTTTTTTTGAAAATTAATTTTTTAGTAGGGAATTCGACTTTTTGGTAGAAAATCAATCTTCTTGTTTTAAAATTCACCTGTTTGGTTCAAAATTCATTATTTTTTATTGAAAATTTAAGTATTTTGTTCAAACCTCGTTTTTTTGTTCAACAGTCTTTTTTTAACTGAAAATTGAACTACTTCATTTTTTGTTACAATTTTTTTTATTTGCAAATTCATTTCTTTCCATGAAAATTCAACTATTTTATTTAAATTTTTTTTTTTGGTTAAAAATTAATTTTTGAACTTAAAAATGAAGTATTTCAATTAATGTTCGTCTTTTTTGTTTAAATTCAAGTGTTTATTTGATATTAGAATATTTAAAGTATTTTTTGGTTGGAATATCAAATATTCAATTTTTTGCTTTTTTTTCGTTTGGAAATTAATTTTTTTGACAGAAAATTTAACGATTCCATTTCTGGTTGAAAATGTTTTCTTTTTTAGTACAAAATTCACTTCTTTTGTTACAAATTGAAATATATTGTTGGAAATTCAATTTTTTTGATCTGAAAATTTCACTATTCCATTTATGGTGAAAAATTAATTTTTTTATTTGGAAATCTTACAATTTTGTTGAAATTTTTTTTTTATTTTAGTAGAAAATTTGACTTTTTTAGTTAAAATCTCAAATATTTAGTTGGAAATTTATGTATGTTGTTGAAAATTTGTCTTTCTAGTAGAAACTTAATCGTTCTTTTTGAAAACTCATATTTTTGGTTGAAAATTCTACTATTTTTCTATTCTTTTCTACGTAAGAAAAACTGACCAGTGATTAAAATATTATATTTTTTCTCTTCAAACTGAATGAATTACTCTTTTACTTTATTTTACAAATAAAACTATACACTTTTATTAATGATTTGTGTAAGAAAAGCTATTTTTCATATATTAAATTTGAATTTGCGCGGAACTCGGACCCGAACAAATCGCGCATTCGGCTCCCCAACTGTACTGCGCATGCGTCGCATCAACAGTCTCATTGGCTGTATACGGCGCGCTTTTTTGAAGTTATTAAATGTGTAAATTGATTTTTTATGATAATTCATCACTTTAGAATCAATTAAATTAATTTTTAGAACACAAAATGGTCTTTTAGAGTGAAAGGTAAATTAATGATTTGATTTTACACTTCAAAAATAAATGATTGATTTTAAGTTTTTAAAAAAGGAAGACTTTTTTCACCAATGTAAATTCCAAATAATTCATAATATTTTTTAGTACTGTATAATAATTATGTATTGCAAAAAATTGATTTGCAACGTTTAATCATTTCAAATAAGCGCGCGATCAACATCCAATGAGGCTGCTGGTGCAACGCATGCGCAGTGCGGTTGGGGAGCCAAATTGGGAGCACTGATTCTGGTGAGTGGTAAACTCCCTCATTCTTGAAGATTTAGTTTTCTATGGTTTCCAGCAGTGTTGTAATTTCCCGCGCAAAGTGTGGAGGTCGCGAAGCTCGTTTCGCGTCCCGATTAAAAATAATCTTTTATTAATAAAAACAAGATATAATGACTCTAAACTTAACGAATCCCAGTAATATATTATTCAAGTATCAGATCGTAACATTATTTTCGTAAATTTGGATTTCGATTTACTCGGAGAATGCCGATACAAGATGAGTACCATTTTGAGGTTAGTTCTTTGTCACAAATCGTAATGATTGATATTGAATTCGTGTTATGATTTTTGGATTTATGAAGTGAATTTGATAATTTTATAAATAGTTATTCGTATTTATATACTTACGAGCAATGTCAAAATATCTCGCTTCTTCGAGAAGAAGGTCCAGGTCAGCGAAATTGTCAGGTATGAGTAGGCGAGAATTGCGCATGAAGTTGAGAATATGACGAAACATACCACCGTCCCTATCGATGAAGTAGTGTTGTTTCAAGGAATCCAGAACGATAGGAATGCTGCCGTTGAATAGTTTTGCCAGTCTTGACTCTGGGTACCTGAAAATAAAAAAAAACTGCGTTGAAAAACGTTTCAGGTGAACACTAGGCTGGTAAAAAAAAATTATTTTTCTGATTTTTCAATGTCTCACCCCCTCATTTTGTGTCTTTTGGTGAAAAAAAATTTTCCTAATTTTTTGAGATTAAAAAAAAATGTTTAGAGGCCGGGCATGACCTTTAAAGTACCCCTAGATTAAAAAAAATTTAATTTAACCCCAACCTTGCCAAAACTCACCCCTTAAGGCACTAAAAAGTAATTTGTAAGTGTCTTCTGAATTTTAATGACAGTAAAATGAAAATTTAAGTGGCAAATTATATTAAAGAATTTATTATACAAATATGAAAAATGGTGCCCTTAAAATAAACATTTTCCCCAATTTCACCCTTAATAATCCATAAAAAATTACATTTTCTTCCATAGAATTTAAAAAAGACACTTAAAAATTACTTTTTAGTGTCTGAAGGGGTGAGTTTTGGCAAAGTTGGGGATAAATTGAATTAAAAAATTTTTTTTTCAGGCTTCGTACTGCTCACATGGTAGTCTTACATAATCATTGTAAAGTTTTTACGATTCTTTTTAAAATTGAAGGACTTACTGAATTTTTAACACTTTGGGGTACATTACCTCTAAACATTTTTTTGAATATCTCAAAAAATTAGGAAAATTTTTTTCACCAAAAGACACGAAATGAGGGGGTGAGACTTTAAAACATCAGAAAAAAATTGATATTTTTTTAATTCTTAGAAATTTTCAAGAGCATTAAAAAGTTTCAAAAGATTTCAAAATATTTTAAAGGGTTTCACATATTTTAGGATATTTGAAAAGATTCCAAGGACTTTTTAATAGGTTTCAATAATTAAAAGGGAATTAAAATCCTTCTTGAATATTTTAGGGAATTTTTAAAAACTCCCAAAAAGTTTCAAGAGCTTTAAAAAGTTTCAAAGGATTTAGAAAGAATTTTAGAATATTTTAAAACATTCCTAGGACTTTTTAATACGTTCCAATAATTGAAATTGATGTCAAATAATTTTAAATTTTACGCTATTTTTTAGAAATTCCAAGGAATTTCCAAGAGCTTTAAAAAGTTTCAAAGGATTTGAAATATTTTAGGGAATTTTAAAAGGTTCCAAGGATTTTTTTATAGATTTCAATCATTTAAAAGGATTTCAGAGTATTCAAATAATTTTTGATATTTTTTTTTAATTCTTAGAAATTTTCAAGGGCATTAAAAAGTTTCAAAAGATTTCAAAATATTTTAAAGGGTTTCACATATTTTAGGATATTTTAAAAGATTCCAAGGACTTTTTAATAGGTTTCAATAATTAGGAGGGAATTAAAATTTTTCTTAAATATTTTAGGGAATTTTTAAAAACTCCCAAAAAGTTTTAAAGGATTTAGAAAAAAAAAAAAAAATTTCTAAAAAATCCAAGGAATTTCCAAGAGCTTCAAAAAGTTTCAAAGGGTTTGAAATATTTTAGGGAATATTTAAAAAGATTCCCAGGAATTTTTCATAGATTTCAATTATTTAAAGGGATTCCAAAGTATTTAAATTATTTTCGGATATTTTTTTTAATTCCAAGGAATTTTTAAGAGCTTTAAAAAGCTTCAGAGGATTCCAAGGACATTTTCATTGACTTCAATAACTAAACGAGTTTTTAAATAATTAAAAAAATTTTACGCTATTTTTCAAAAATTTCGAGGAATTTTCAAGAACTTTAAAAAGTTTCAAAGGATTTAAAATTCTATACGATTTAAAAAGATTTTAGGGTACTTTTTAAAAATTTCAAGGAATTTTTTAAAGTTTTTAATAACAGAGAGGAACTGTTCCTCTATGTTGATAATTTAAAGTGATTTCTAAGGATTTCAAATATTTTAAAATATTCCAACGACTTTTTGATACATTTTAATAATTAAAAGAAATTTCAGATGATTTTAAATATTTTACGCTATTTTTTGAAAATTCTCAGGAATTTTCAAGAGCTTCAAAAAGTTTCAAAGGATTTGAAATATTTCATGATGTTTTAAAAGATTATAAAGCCTTTTTAATAGGTTTCAATAATTATAAAGGTTTTTAAATAATCTTAAATAATTTACGCTATTTTTAAAAATTCCAAGGAATTGTCAAGAGCTGTAAAAAGTTTCAAAGGATTTGAAATATATAAGGATATTTAAAAATATTCCAATGAATTTTCAACAAATTTCAAAACTTTGAAGTCATTTCAAATTTTTGTAAAGATTTTAGGGTATTTTCGAAAATTTCTAGAAATTTCAAAGAGCTTTAAAAAGTTGTAAAGAATTTCGAAAGATTTCAAAGGATTTCAAATATTTTAGGATATTTTAAAAGATTCCAAAAAGTTTTTCATACATTCCAATAACTTAACGGGCGTCCAAAGTATTTAAATGGTTTTTTGATATTTTTAAAAATTCCAAGGAATTTTCAACAGCCTTAAAAAGTTTCAAAGAATTTCGAAAGATTTTAAAGGATTGATATATTTCAGGTTATTTAAAAATATTTTAATGCATTTTTAATATATTTCAATAATTGAAAGGAATTTCAAACGATTTTAAAGATTTTAGGGTATTTGTGAAAATTCCAAGGAATTTTCGAAAGCTTCAAAACATTTCATTAGATTTTAAATATTTAGGGGTATTTTTAAAAATTTGAAGGAATTTCCAAGAACTTTAAAAAGTTCTAAAGGATTTAGAAAGTTTTCAAAAGAGTTGAAATATTTTAGGATATTTTCAAAGATTCCAAGGAGTTGTTCATACCTTTCAATAATCTGAAGGCTTTCAAAGTATTTAAATGAATTTTGGATATTTTTAAAAATTCTATGAAATTTTTAAGAGCTTTAAAAAGTTTCAAAGATTTTCAAAAGATTTTAAAGTGTTTTTAAAAATTCCAAGGAATTTTGGAGAGCTTTAAAGAGGTTCAAGGGATTTCCAAGGATATGAAAGATTGTAGGGTATTTTAAAAGATTCCAAGGAATTTTCAATTGATTTCAGTAATTTAATGGGATTTTAAAGGAATCGAGGTTCTTTATTGATTTTTCAAAGATTCCAATGAATTTTTAATTGATTTCAATCATTTAAAAGGATTTGAAATGATTTTGCATATTTTAGGGTATTTTAAAAGATTCCAATAGATTTTCAATAGATGTCAATAATTTGAAGGCATTTTAATTAAGGAAGGAAGGCATCAGCTTACCATCTACTTATCAAGAAAAAAATGTTGAAAAGTCGGGTCTTTGAAAAATACTTTCAAGAATGAAAAACTGCATTAAAAAAATGCTCTCAATTTTTGAGAATTCTCAGGTAATCTTCGAATGATTGTTACAAATCAACAAAAATTTTGATCAAACTACACACCCTAAGTTGGACCTCTTTGCATGATTTGATTGGACTTAGACTCTCCTTCAAATTTTGTTATATTTAATAACAAGGCTGCTTTTCTCGATTTTATAAACCACTTTAAAAATGATTAAATTTTCAGGTTGTACTTCTGGAACATCCTTAAAATTTTTCCCATCTCATTTCTTTGATGGCACAAGTGATAAGAGAGAGATTCCGCAGGTTCCAGGAAGATTTTGAAGATTTATTTTCCAACTCGCTTCTGTAGATTGAAACCAATTCAAAATCTAAACAGTCTACAGTTTGAACGTATAAACTGCTTTGTGCATTTGGCCCTTCAGAAAGGAACCGAAACGAGCAGGTGACCCAGGTATCGGCACCTGCTTAAATAGCTCCGGGGCATGTTCGCCTCAGGCAAGCAGCACGATTGCAGCAGCTGGTTTCATCGAATTTTTCGACAAGCCCTTCTTTTCGCTAATTAACGACGCGCCATGTCGATAAAATATTAAGACGACGAATAAGCATGATTACCCCCAGGAGATCATATCGTGTTTTTTATAGGGTTATCAGTTTCGCTCTGGAGGCATTACATTCAAATAAGGAGGATTATTTATGAGGTAATTTATTATTTATTATGAAGGTGATTTTATATTTTATCATTATTTAAATTGTAGCTGAATCAGGGAATACTGGAAAATGGGGCTAAGCTGCTCGTGTGGGGAAACCGGCTCACCCGCAACTTTATTTTTGATAATGATTCATCTCTTTCTCTAAGTAAAAAATTTTAAGATCAATGATTTTTTTTTCATAAAATTTTGACATAATTTGAAATCTTGTTTGGTGTCCTTTCTTTAGTTATAACGAACAAAAGGTGCACTGGTATAAGATTCTCAGTTTTAGAAATTTGGTTAGGTTGTTTCAAAAAGTCGTGAAAAATCTGACTTGCAGAGGTTTGTGGAAATTTGTTCGACGGATGATATTTTATAGTATCCGAATAAGATTTATGCAAATTTGTACATTATAATATAGTTTTTGACCTGCAGGATGATTTTTGTAAGAATTTTTGTTTTTGCAGGGGAAAGCGGCTCTTAGTATTTTATTATGGACCAAATGAAAAATGGTTTCCCCTGATAATCACTCCGTTTAAGAAATCGGAAATAACTTTTAGCAGATTATTTAACGTTGAAATGATTAGAAAACTTAATAATAATTACTTTTCCTATGAAGTTTTCCTTCCTTAAGCCCCACATTGTGGGGTAAATTCGCTCACACTTCAAGGCATGATTAATAATTGTTTATGAATTGAAAGTATGTATGTGCTTCCTAATACGAAAGAGGTTCAGATAGAGATTATACATTTGCAACATCAACACCTAATTTAAATTCCTTCTTACTCTTTATTGCAAAAAAATCGAAAAAACGAGCCGCTTAGCCCCCTTTTAGGGTATGCTAAGGATCGGGAAGTTAGTAATTTTTTTAAAGAAAATCTATCCGATCACTCAAAGTATCACAAATTTTATATCACATATGATGTAATGCAATTTAATATAAGTTCGATTTCAACTCTTGTCTTTTGTGAATCCCGCGTGGTTTCTTTGTAAGTATGATCCAATTTCTAAAGTCGGGTGCCCCTTCGAATAATTTTTAAAAGGTGAAACTAATTTAAAATTTTATTTCGTCATAAAAAGCTCATTATATGCTAACGGAGTCATTTATTCAGTGAGTGAAACCAGAGGTCCGTTTTACACAAGTACCCAGGCGATGTAATACAACGTGATCCCGTAACGAAACGCCAGAGGTTCCATATCTAGGCGCAAAGATATGCCTTGCACGTGAACGATAGTAAAATAAAAAATAAAAAAAGTAAAAAATTCCAAACGTGTATATACATGCCGGGCAACCGACACGCTTCGTTGCACCTTCCTCCCTCATTACATACTGTTGACCTTATTGTTTTGTTGAAAGTAACTCGATATATCGCATTCCAGATTTGTATCGGTGCTGTCTATGTATATTTAAATGCAAAAACTTGTTGGCTCAACACTTAGAGGCGCCGCGACGTCTATTTTATCCACAAAATTTCACCCGGAAAAATTTTCCTTTGGTTTAAAGAAAATTTGGTTGAATCAGATAAATTTGTGCACTGCTAGGGTGAGAGCGCGTATTCTTGGCACCTTAGTCCAATTATTGGCAAGGTAAAAACAGAAGTAAATTTATTTTTGATAAATATTTTATTGCACTGGATAATGAATATATTTATTATATGTAAGAATGATAGTATAATTAAATTAGTTGAAGCAAACAAATGCTAAAGGAATGTTTATCTAAGAAATGAGAGAAGGGTGCCACCAATTGGGTGGGTGCCAAAAATTGGTGCTCTTTCCTTATACGATCAAAGAAAATTTTCTTTCATTGAAAGAAATTTGTTGGTTATGTTTTTTTTTTATTTGAATCACAGAAATAGTTTGTTTAAACAGAAATCTTTTTTTGAATAGAATAATATTTTTTTTATATTGAAAGAAAAATTAATTTACATTAAATAAAAATTTGTGTTGATGATTACATTATTTTATTTAACAAATAAAAAACTCAAATATACAAAGCATTTATTTATTCTATCTGAAGCATTTATTACGAGAATAACATCTACAAATATATTTATTTAAGAAGACGACTTATGAAGTGATACTGAAAATTGTTTTTGGCGGTTTCTGGCAGAGCTGATAAGGGATCGTTCATAAACTACGTTACAAATTTTTGGCAATTTTTCACCCCTCGGTCCCCCCTCGTTGACGACAGTAGCCCCCCCCCAAACACACACAGAAAAGTAGCATAGCCCAAAATTCTCTCGAAACCAGTGAAATATTGTAATTTTTCACGAAAATAGGAGAATAATAGGGGAGTAAATTGTTTTAATTACAATTAATGTATACACCATATTGGATTCAATATGAAAAACTTTAAATTTTCAACAAGAAAAGATGAGCTTTTTGCCAAAATGAACGAATTTTCAACACAAAAAGCCGAATTTTCAACAAAAAAATTAATTGGTAAACAAACAGTTGCATTAACAACCGAATAGTAGAAGTTTTAAACAAAAGAGTCGAATTTTCAACAAGATATTTTAACTTTTAATCAAATAGTAAAATTTTCAAGCCAAAAAGACAAATTTTTAACAAACAGTAGAATATTTGACCCAAAAGATGCCTTTTTCAAATTACTTGAATTTTCAACCTGCAAAGGTGTATTTCCAACCAAATGGTAGAATTTTCAAATAAAAAGGGTCAAAATTCAATAAGAAAATAATTGAATTCAATATGAAACACTTTAAATTTGCACTCAAAAAAGATTAACTTTTTGCCAATATAGAGGAATTTTCAACCCAAAAAGACAAATTCTCAACAAAAAAAGTAATTGGTAAACAAACAGTTGCATTAACAACCGAATAGTAGAAGTTTCAAACAAAACAGACGAATTTTCAACAAAATAATTTAACTTTTAATCAAATAGTTAAATTTTCAAGCCCAAAAGATGAATTTTTAAGAACAGAATTTTTGACCCAAAAGATGCCTTTATTAAAATAGTTGAATT